>JAREIK010004035.1:0-28287 GCA_029783825.1 Sapria himalayana | reverse complement strand
ACTTTTTATTCTTCTTATTCTTCTTATTCTTTTTATTCTTCATATTCTTATTATACTTCTTTATTCTTTTATTTTTATAATTCTTCATATTCATGTTATTTTTCTCATTTTTTTTATTCTTGTTATACTTCTTATTTTTATTATTATTCTAATATTTTAATTCTTCTTATTCTTGTTATTCTTCTTATTCCTATTTTTATCTTTATTCTTTTTATTTTCTTATTCTAATTATTCTTCCAATTCTTCTTATTCTTATTATTCTCATATAATTGTTATTCTTCTTACACTTCTTATTCTTTTTATTCTTCTTATTCTTATTATTTTTCATATTCTTCTTAATTTTCATAATCTTCTTATTCTTTTATTCTAATTAATATTTTTATTCTTCTTATTTTTATTATTCCTTTAATTCTTATTATTCTTCTTAGTCATCTTTTTTGTCTTTTTTCTTGTTATTCTTCTTTTTTTATTCTTCTAAGTCTTCTTATTCTTTTTATTCTTCTTATTCTTCTTATTCTTCTTATTCATTTTATTCTTCTATTTTATTATTCTTATTTTTCTTCTTACTCTTCTTAATCTTCTTATTCTTCTTATTTTCTTTTTATTTTTATTCTTATTTTTTTTGATATTCTTCCTATTTTTCTTATTCATCTTATCATATTATATTACTTATTTTCTAATTATTCTTATTATTCTAACTATTTTTATTCTTCTTAATCATCTTTCGTTTATTTTTTTTATTCATCTTATTCTTCATATTCTTTTTATTCCTCCTATTCTTCTTTTTCAGTTTATTCTTATTAATCTTTTTATTCTTCTTATTCTTTTTATTTTTCTAATTCTTCTAATTCATAATATTCTCTTATTCTTAATTTTCTTATTCTGCATATTCTTCTTATTCTTCTTATTTTTCTTATTCTTCTTATTCTTCTTATTCTTCTTATTCTTCTTATTCTTCTTATTCTTCTTATTCTTCTTATTCTTTTTATTCTTCTTATTTTTGTTATTCTTCTTATATTTTTACTCTTCTATTTTTTTATTCATCTTATTCTTCTTATTCTACTTATTCTTCTTAATCTTCTTTTTCTTTTATTTCTACTTATTCTTCTTATTCTTATTTTTCTTCATATTCTTCTTTTTTTTCTTTTTCAGTTTATTCTTCCTATATTACTTATTCTTATAATATTTCTTATTTTTCTAATTATTCTTATTATTCTAAATCTTCTTTTTCTTCTTAGCTAGCATATTCTTGTTTTTCTTATTATTCTTCTTATTTTTTTGTTCTTCCTTTTCTTGTTATTTTTATTTTTCTTCTAATTTTCAAATTCTTATTCTTCATATTCTTGTTTTTCTTTTTATTCTTTTTATTTTTCTTATTCTTATTATTCTTCATATCCTTCTTATTCTATTTATTTTCATATTATTCTTATTTTTTATTCTTCTTATTCTTCTCATTCTTCTTATTCTTCTTATTTTTATTATTCTTTTATTCTTCTTATTTTTATTTTTTTTATAATCTTCTTTATCTTCTTATTCTTCTTTATTCTAATTCTTCTTATTCTTCTTATTCTTCTTATTCTTCTATTCTTCTTATTCTTCTTATTCTTCTTATTCTCCGTATTCTCTTTATCTTCTTATTCTTCTTATTTTTAATATTCTTCTTATGCTTTTTATTCAACTTTGTTATTATTATCTTACTTATTTTTCTAATTCTTCTAATTATTCTTATTCTTCTTATTTTTTTATTCTTCTTATTCTTATTATTCTTATTCTTTTCGTTTTTTTATTCTTTTCGATTTTTTATTCTTAATCATTCTTATTCTTCTTTTTCCTCTTATAATTAATAATCTTGTTTTTTTATTATTCTTCTTATTTATCTTATTTTTATTATTCTTCTTATACTTATTATTCTTCCTATTCTTCATTTTTTTCTTCTTTTACTTTTTCTAATTATTTTTCATATACTTCATATTCTTCATATCATTTTTATTCTTCTTATTCTTCTTGTCCTTCTTATTCTTCTTATTTTCTTGTCCTTCTTATTCTTCTTATTCTTCTTATTCTTCTTGTCCTTCTTATTCTTCTTATTCTTCTTATTCTTATTATTCTTATTATTCTTCTTTTCTTTTTATTCTTCTTTTTCTTCTTTTTCTTCTTAATCTTCTTAATATTCTTATTCTTCTTATTTTTCTTATTCTGTTATTCTTATTTTTCTTTTTTTTTCTTTTATTCTTTTATTCTTTTTTTATTCTTCTTATTCTTCTTTCTTCTTTTTCTTCTTTTTCTTCTTCTTATTCTTCTTATTTTTCTTATTCTTTTTATTTTATTCTTCTTTTTCTTCTTTTCTTCTTTTTCTTCTTTTTCTTCTTTTCTTCTTTTCTTCTTATCTTCATTTCTTCATTTTCTTCATTTTCTTCATTTTCTTCATTTCTCTTTTCTTCTTTTCTTCTTTTTCTTCATTTTCTTCTTTTTCTTCTTTTCTTCTTTTTCTTCTTTTTTATTTTCTTCTTTTTCTTATTTTTCTTATTTTTCTTTTTATTCTTCTTATTCTTTTTATCTTCTTATTCTTCTTATTTTTATTCTTCTTCTTTTCTTCTTATTCTTATTCTTCTTCTTATTCTTCTTATTCTTCTATTCTTCTTTTCTTATTTTCTTATTCTTCTTATTTTCATATACGTCTTATTCTTCTTATTCTTCTTATTTTTCTTTCTTCTTATTCTTCTTAATCTTCTTATTTTTCTTTTCTTCTTATTCTTCTTTTTTTAACTCTTTGTTTATTAATTATAGCCCTCTCTTTTAGTGGAGGAATACCATTATTATAAACTAAAATACTACTCTTCACCCTTTTACATCCACTTTGTCCCAAAATAAAAAAAGGTTATAAGAAACTTTAAGAAATATTTTTCTAAAATGAGCCCAAATGTCAGCTTGTGCTGGTAACTTTAGAATATTTAGGTAATAGTGTTCTTTAAGTAAAACTGAATTTTTTCTGAATAACACAATTTTCATGTTGCTGGTCATATTACTTCTATTTAAGGTTCCACCAGTGCCCTTTCTTCCTTGATTAGCACCTGACTTCTATATTTTCTACTCATGACTTCTCCTTCGAAGCCTTAAGTAGTGCATCTTGTTCACTACATTAGACTCCATACTTTCTTTCTTTTGAATATGATTTCTACAACCATCATTCTTATAATAGCACAAGGTGTGGCAGCTCTTTCTTTTTAAATTACTATCTTTTCTTCTAGTATCTACCTACACAAACAGCAAACACTACCAAGCAAACCAAACAGACACTTAAATTAAAAGGTCGGGGCATTCAGCCCCCAATATTTAGCTTAATTTCATCTTGTATGTTACCATAACACACTTCCCCATTCCCATTTTCTCCTGCTACTTTATTCCTGGATGCATCTAGGTTACTTAATATCCTTGTCTGCGCCACCTTCTTCTTCAAACATACCTTCCCAACTACACAAAAACATGTAGTCCTATTACAGCTTTCCTTCTGTGAGATAATTTTTGGAGTTTTCTTCTAGGATGTTGTGCCTACTCCCTTAATTTTTCTATAAATTCTTTTTTGAGCATTGTAGAGCGTAATTTTCCTTGTTTCTCAACCTACAAAAAAATGAATACAACCTCCTATATATTTTTGATGTTTTTCTACAGGTGGGCTTATCTTTTCCTACCTTGGTATGCCCTTTTCTATATCTCCCTGTAAACTTATAGCTATACAGTCTGCCCTTTTTTGAGTTGAGGGATTTCTTTGACACTGAAGTAGTACTATATAGAACATATATAGTAACATAGAAAAATCATGCTTATGCTTCTTACCTAGAGCTTATACATGTAAGCCTCATGGCTTTTATGTGTTTGGTTGTAAAACCTATTAAATTGAATTTCCATTCATACCGACCATTAACTGTTAACTTTAACTTTCTTACGTATAGGGTATACTATCTCATCTAGTTTAAGAATGCCTCTATATTTATCTGGCATATTTTGGGCTTCAAAGCCTTGGTTTCCTAATTTTTCTCCATCTTTATCTAACTTATCACAAATTGATTGCATTCTCTAAAAATATGATCTATCCTATAGTTTAATTCTAGTAATAGTTGATTAATTTCCTCTATATCATTTATATATTTCTATAATGATTTATGGCCTTTAATATTCCTACAATGTTAATAAGTCGATTTGAATTTTAAAATTTTTTATATATTTCGTTTTACATATTCTTAGACATGTCGGGAGAGGTAGGATTTCTGATTTAAGAGGTGTATTTGCTATCAATTTCCTAGTGTATACCCATATCACCTTACCTTCAAAATCTCTCAGAATTTCTTCACCCCAGCTATTCCCCTTTCTCTTTTAAAACTACCATTTATATTAAGAGTCAGGTAGTCTTTTGATGGTTTTTTTCCAGTGTATGTTCATAAACTTTAGAGGTTTCATTTTTTTTTGTAATATATTCTTTATTTTCTACATATATAAGGTTCTTTAGCTGGTAAGCTTCTGAGATAATAATTATTTTTTTAATATTTCTCTATATCTTCTTCTTTCATTTTATACCCTCATAATGACTTTTGTTTTTGGGTTTCTATATGCACCAAACTATCAATGGTGGGATGGTATTTTGGAGACATTTTTGGGCAGATTTGGTTTTAGGCCCCTTCAGCCATCTCTGAATTCTATTTTTAAGGGTTTGATTTTTATTTTTCAAACTCATTTCTATTTCAAATTTTTCTCATATCTTTGAGGCTAATTTTCCTTGTTAAGATAAATTATTCGAAGATTCTATATTCATTTTGCAACATTCTCATCTAGAAGCTAGGTTTATGCCTTTTCTTTGTATGAGCGTATCTAATGGGATAATGTTAGATAGTGTTTTCCATAAAAATAAACAAATTTTAAGTGAATTATTATTGTTCAAGCACCACTCCATTATTTCCCATGGGATTTTTTATTGCTAACTAAGTTCATGGCTGATTTTAAGGAGAATATACCTTTCCTCGTTTAATTTCCATTTCCAGCCATACTTGGTTAGGACGGTATGATTATCTATCACTTCTTTTTTTTAGTGTTGTTTCCATATTTGAGATTTATTATTTAGCTTTCTTATCCTTTAGTGTCATTATTAACTAAATATTTAGCCCTCATATATAGTGCCAAGAGATAATTGTTTTCTTTTATCTTCTACCATCTCTTGCATGTTCATGCTTTCGCAATGTCTTCTAATCTAGTGAAGCCTAGGCCCACTCTCTCTTTTGGAAAGCAATGTCTTTCCATTTAATATAGTGAACTTTTAGCTTGTTATTTTCTTTCCCCAAAAAAATTAGACAGTTCTTTTTCTTTTTTTAATAAAAAATTTAGGTGATTGCATAATCATTAAATTGTGGATTAATAAACTTTGAAGTACATGTGTGATGAGGATAACTCTCCCACTCATGTTTAGTGAATCTACCTTCCAGCCGCTATCATGTGTCTAAGTTTGTCCAATAATAAATCTAGGTGTTCTAATTTAATTCTTCTCTCATATATTGGGCAACCAAGATACAAGATTGCTCATTTTTCATGAGACAATCTTGTATTTTCTTTTAGCCTATGAATTAGGCTGGAAGGTGCTTCTTTGATATTTTAAATGACATTTATTTCTGTTTAGCATTAAGCCTGTTTCTTTTTCTATTGTTTAACAAATTTTTATTAATCCCCCTATAGATTTCTTATTATTATTGGTGAATAATATGATGTCATCTACATATGCTAGACAACTTATCTGCGGAGATTCTTTGTATTGCCTGTAAGAGAGAATGTCTCTTTACTCATTTTGATTTTCAAATAACCTATAAATAATTCAAGATATATATTAAAGAGTGAAGGAGATAATGTGTCTCCTTGTCTTGAACCTCGAGTAGGCTTAAACTTTTTTCCATTCTCTCTATTTATCCATGCTTCTAAAGATTAAATCTTGAACCAAGTGCTAGATATGCATCTAAAGATTAAATCTATCCATGATTGTGCAAAATCCATTTTTCTCATGGTAAAGCATAAAAACTGCTAGTATACTTTATCAAAGGCTTTTTATAGGTCGAGTTTGAATATAACATTATGACCTCTAGCTTTGGAGGATAACTCTTTCATGAGTTCTTTACCTAGTCATATATTCCCCATGATTAATCTATTTTTCATAAAACCTAATTGTTCATTTAAAAAATTTTGGTAAGTATAAGTCCTACACTATTTTACAACATGTTTGCTAAGATTTTATAAATCAAATTGCATATACTAATAGGTTGGTAATCCTTCCCCCTTAGGCTTTTTTCTTTTTAGGAAAAAGGACTATATGAGTTAGTGTCCACTTTTTATTAATTTTTGTGCCATAAAAGAACCAACGAATGACCTGAATAATATATTCCTTAATTATATCCTTGAAGGCTTGAAAAAACTTGTTATTCCAGCCATCTGGACCAGCTGCACTATCTTTTTCCATGCTATAGATAGTATTTTTGATTTCTTCCTCTTCCGAGAATTCCATTAAGTTCTTATTATCTTCATCATAATTCTGTTATTTATGTTTTGCAAGAGTTTTTGTCCTTTAAGTTTATTTTTATCGCATAAAATTGTTTTATATATACCTTCTAAAGAATTTTAATTTCTATTTTATTTTCTAACCATATTCTTCATTATTTTTTATTCCTTTTATCTTTTGTTTTTGATTCTTAATTTTTGAAGCCAGTTGGAAAATTATAGTGTTTTGGTCTCCATCTTTTAACTATTTTACTTTCGCTCTTTGTTTCTAGAAAATAATTTTCCATGTGTAATTTTAATTTGAGTCCATCTTGTGCTTTATTAAGACCATAAAGACTGCTCGTACTCTGATCCCTATCAGATGCCTCTTCTAATTTGTCAATTTTTTGTTCTATTTCTATGAAGCCCATATTAATATTACCAAACTTTTTTGTATTCCATTTATTAGACATGATCTCAATCTATCTAGTTTTATCATGAGAATCTAGTTGAGATTCCCTTTTACAGGTTGAGACCAAGACTCTTTCATAATGTCTTGGAAGTCATCATGAGGCACCACATATTCTGGAAATTGAAAGATATTTTTTTGGGTTCTATCTTTTGAAGGTTGATAACGAGTGGATTATAGTATGAACATATTCTGTTCAAGTGTTTGACTCCTATGTTTCCAAAAGAATCTATCCATTTGGTATTAAAAAAAATTATATCCGGTCTAAACCAGATAGCTCCTTTCTATTTGCAGTTATTAGTCCAGGTGTAATTTGAACCTAAAAAGTCAAATAATAATAGATTACAAATAGATATTGTTTCATTAAAGTGTTCACTAGCTTGTATATTAATTGGTCAGCCACCTTTTTTCTCTGATGCATTTCTGATCGTATTAAAATCACCTCTTATTATATATGGAGTTTTTTTTGTTTGAAATATCCTCCATGATTTTCCATAGTTCCTTTTTTTTAGAGTTATTAGAATAAACTACTGAAATAATTCCTTCTTCACCTCTATTTAGACTAAGATTAATAATTTGATCTTATTCTTCAACGTCAGTAATATCCATGAGTTTTTCCACATGACCCATATTCTAGTCTCTTTAATAATTCCTTCTTCACCTCTATATTATAATATTTTATCATTTTCTTTAATCTGTTTAAAGATGGGGAATTGGCTATTCCCCTAATGTTCCAGAATAGGTATCTATGCATTATTAGTGGATTTTAATTGAGCCATTGTCTTAAACTTTGAATCATAAGTCAATTTTAAATGTTTTTTTTGTGTTTCTAGTCTTTTTTGAGAGGTTAGGTTCTTGTAGTTATGTACACTTAAGCATTTTATCCATTTGTAAACTTATAATTTTTAAGTCTTCTATAGCCCTTTCTCTATTATGTATTGCCATTCTACTCTTTTCAACATCTATATCATTTTTAGAGTAGTTCTACTTTTAGTTTCTATTTTAGTTTGAATATTGTTAAAGGTTTTAATGGAATCAGAATCTGAGCCCATTTCTGAAGCATGAACCATTTTGACTATTTTGTTTTTTGGTTTTCTAATTCTAATCATTAGTTATTCAATTCTATGCATCATTCTTTTTATTCTTGCTATTTCTGATAAATAATATTCTATATAGAAGGTTGTACAGGATCCTTGTTTATTTCTATAATAGAAGACCTAAGATTAGGAGATTCTGTATCCTTCTTTAGCATGTCTTCCTTATTAATTACCACTGGTTAACCAATTTCTCCTCCTTTTTGACCAAGACCTACCTCTTCTATTCTTCTTTAAATTTCTAAGTATTATTTATACATTTTCCATTTTGTGTCCTCTTTTCTTAAATGTTTCACAAATGCTAGGAAGCATTTTAGGAATTGTAGGTTGATAGAAGTCTACTTCTAATACTGATCAAGCCATATCATTTGGGGAATAGGATATTAAAGGTTGACTTCAATACAGACTATAGCTACACTAAGCCATGAAGATTAGTCATGTCTCCATCCATTAATAATGGTTTTGCGATGAGAATAGAAATGAAGAAGATAAGCTTTGTTGAATAAATGAATGGAGAGATGAGGTAGAAGAAACCATACCAGCATAAGGGGGTTTTCTTCATTGGTATTAAAATTTGCAGTCCATTTAAATATCCTCATGGGATATCCCAATATATTCCAATTTTGTTTCAACCACAGACAAGGAAATCTTTTTTTATGAAGAGCCGTACTAGTACATGCTTGTTGTCAATAGCTCACAATTTAATCAAACAATTGAGCTTTAACGAGGAGAAGAAGTATCTTATATCTTCAATACGTGGTCGCCCATGAGGGAATTTCTCAATGAGAGTGAATTTGTGAAGATCAGAGAGCTTTTCGAATTCTTAAAGGATAAAAATATGTGGGATCCCCATTTTTCTTTGATTACAATTTAATAGGGAACGCGACTAATTGATAAGTGTTAGAAACTAATTTCTTAAAAGAAGATAATCAATTTTTATTTTCAACTTGAATTCAACCCTTCCTTGCACATATCGAAGCATTATCTCTCTAAAATTCCAACTTATCTATCTAGACTTAGAGTAGAAGGAAGATCAATTAGTTAACTAACTTTCTTCTTTTTTTTCATCTTATTCTTCTAATTCTTTTTATTCTTCTTATTCTTCTCATTCTTGTACTTTTTATTTTTATTAATTTCTTATTAAACTTATTCTTCTTATTATTATTGTTCTTATTATTCTTAATAATCTTCTTATTCTTTTTATTTTCATTATTCTTATATTATTTTTATATTCCTTATTATTCTTATTCTTCTTATTCTTCTTATTCTTCTTATTCATCTTATTGTTCTTATTCTTATTATTATTTACTTCTTATTCTTCTTATTTTCTTATTCTTCTTATTCTCCTTGTTCATCTAATTCTTCTTATTCTTAATATTCTTCTTTTTTATTTTTCTTATTCTTCTTATTTCTTATTCTTAGTTTATTCTTATTCTTTTTATTCTATTATTCTTATTTTTTTCATATTCTTTTTTTCATGTTATTATTGTTATGCATCTTATTATTTTTGTTCTTATTAATCTTCTTATTCTTTTTATTCTTATTATTCTTCTTTTTCTTCTTAATCTTCTTATCTTCTTATTCTTCTTTTATTCTTTTTATTCTCTTTTTTATATTATTATTATTCTTATTATTATTCTTATTTTTATAATATTCTAATTCTAATTATTTTTAGTCATCTTATTCTTTTTATTCTTGTTTTTTTTTCTTATTCTTCATTTTCTTCATTTTCTTCTTATTCTTCTTTTCTTTTAATTCTCTTATTTTTTTCTCCTTCATATTCTACCTATTCTTATTATTCTTCTTATTCTTTTTTTGTTCTTATTTTTTTATTTCCTTATTATTTTTAGACTTCTTTATCTTTATTCATCTTATTCATCTTATTCATCTTATTCTTCTTAATCTTCTTATTCTTCTTATTCATCTTATTCTTATTCATCATATTCTCTTTTCTTCTTATTCTTCTTAATCTTATTTATTCTTATTATTTTTCTTAATTTTTTTATTCTTCTTATTCTTTATTCATCTTATTCATCTTATTCTTCTTATTTTTCTTATTTTACTTATTCTTATTTTTATTCATATTCTTGTTTTTATTAATCTTATTCTTCTAATATTACATATTCTTCTAATTATTATTATTATTCTAATTCTTCTTATTCATCTTATTCTTATTAGCCATTTTTGTTGTTTTTGATCTTATTCATCTAATTCTTATTATTCTTCTTATTCATATTATTTTTCTTATTTTTATTATTCTTCATATTCTTCTTATTCTTCTTATTGTTTTTATTCTTCTTATTCTTCTTATTCTTTGTTTTATTATTATTATTATTATTATTATTATTATTATTATTATTATTATTATTATTATTCTTCATCTTCTTTAATTTTCTTATTCTTCATATTCCATTTCTTTATATACTTCTTATTATTCTTATTGTTCTTATTCTTCTTATTCTTCTTATTTTTGTTATTCTTCTTATTGTTCTTTTCTTTTTATTCTTATTTTCTTCTTATTTTTCTTTTCCTTCTTATTTTATTATTCTTCAATTCTATTATTCTTTATTTTTTATTCTTCATATTCTTTTATTATACTTATCTTCTATTCGTCTTATTCATTTATTATTCTTATTATGTATTATTCTTATTCTTTTTAATCTTCTTTATATTCTTATTCTTTTTAATCTTCTTTATATTCTTATTCTTATTTTTTCTTATTCTTTTATTCTATTATCTTCATTTTCTTCTTTTCTTCATATTCTTCCAATTTTTATTATTCTTCTCATTCATGTTATTCTTTATATTCTTATTATTATTATTATATTCTTATTATTATTCTTGTGCTCTTATTTTTGTTATTTTTTTATTATTTGTATTCTTCTTATTCTTATTATTTTTATCTTCTTATTGTTATTACTCTTCTTATTCATTTATTTTTCATCTCTTTATCTTATTTTTATTATTCTTCTTATTCTGCATATTCTTCTTATTATAATGTTTTTTTTCTTCTTATTTTTGTTATATTTCTTATTTTTTATTCTTTATTCTTCTTATCCTTATATTATTCATCATCTTCTTATTTTTTTTATTTAATTATATTCAAATATTATTGATTCTTCTAATCTTATTATTGTTCTAATTTTCATATTCTTATTAGTCTTTTTTTTGTTTTTTTATCATCTTATTCTTCTCATTCTTCCTATTCTTCTTATTATATTTTTTTCTTCTTATTTTTTTTTTTTATTATTATTTTTTTATTCTTATTCTTCTAATTTTCATATTCTTATTATTCTTCTTATTTTTCTTATTTTTATTATTCTTATTCTTCTTATTCTTATTATTCTTCTTATTCTTTTTATATTTTTATACTCTAAATCTTCATATTCTTCTACTTCATGTTAATATAGCTATTCATCTTTTGTTGTTTTTGTAATATTCTTATTTTTTATTTTTTATTCTTTTTTAATCTTCTTATCTTCTTATTCTTTATTTTCTTATTCTTTTTATTTTTATTATTCTTCTGATTCTTTTTATTCTTTTTATTCTTTTTATTCTTTTATTCTTTTTATTCTTATTATTCTTTTTATTCTACTTATTCTTCTTATCCTTATTATTATTTTATTCTTCTTATTCTTCTTTACTTATTGTTCTTCTTATTCATCTTATTCATCTTTTTCTTCTAATTCTTATTTTTATTCATATTTTTGTTATTCTTTTTATTCTACTTATTATTCTTATTATTTTTATTCTTCTTATTCTTCTTATTCTTTTATTCTTTTTATTCTTCTTATTCTTTCATTCTCTTATTCTTATTATTCTTTTATTCTTCATATTCTTTTATTCTTCTTATTAAACTTATTATTCTTATCTTCTTATTTTTCTTTTTCTTTTCTTCATATTCTTCTTATAGTACTTATTTTTCTATTCTTTTTATTCTTCTTATTTTCTTATTCTTCTTATTCTTAGTATTCTTCTTATTCTTCTTTTTATTATTCTTCTTATTTTTATTCTTCTTCATCAATCTTCTTATTCTTCTTATTCTTGTTATCTTTTTTTCTTCATATTCTTCTTATTCTTCTTATTTTTTTATTCTTTTATTATTCTTATTCTTCTTATTCTTCTTATTCTTCACATTCTTCTTATCATTCTTTTTATTCTTATCATTCTTCTTATTTTCTTATTCTTTTCATTCTTCTCATTTTTCTTTGCATGTTTTTAAGGTTATTCTTCTTATTATTCTTATTTTTATTATTCTTCTTATTCTTCTTATTTTTTTATTCTTCTTATTCTTATTATTCTTCTTATTCATGTTATTCTTGTTATTCTTGTTATTCTTCTTATTATTTCATATTCTCAATTTTTATTCTTTTATTCTTCTTATTTAAATTTCTTCTTTTTTATTCCTATCATTTTTATTCTTCTATTCTTATTATTCTTCATATTATTTTATTATTCTTATTCTTTTAATTATTCGTTCTTCTTTTTGTAATATTAATCTTCATATTCTTTTTATTCTTCTTATTATTAATAATTCTTTTTATTCTTCTTATCTTATTCTTTTTATTCTTCTTGTTATTCTTTTTATTATTATTTTTATTTTTATTCTTCCTAGTCTACTTATTTTCTTTTTTTTATTCTTATACTTATTATTCTTTTATTCTTCATATTCTTAATTCTTCATATTCTACATATTATTTTTATATTATTATTTATCTTATACTTTTTATTTCTTATTCTTATTATTATTCTTATTCTTATTCTATTTCTTAATCTTCTAAATCTTCTAATTATTCTTATTCCTCTTAAAGTTCTTTTCTTCTTCTTCTTATCTTTTTTTATTATTCTTCTTTTTTATTTATTCTTCTTATTCTATTTATTCTTCTCATTAATCGTATTCTTCTTATTGTTTTTTATTCTTATATTTCTTCTTATTCTTCGCATTCTTATTATTTTTTTATTCTTATTCTTTGTATTCTTCTTATTCTTCTTATTCATCTTATTTTTCTTATTTTTCTTATTCTTCTTATTCTTCTTATTCTCTTATTCTTCTTTTTCATTTTATTCTTGTTTTTTTATAATTCTTATTCATTTTATACTTCTTATTTTTCTGATTCTTTTTATTTTACTTATTTTCTTATTCTTCTTATTCTTCATTTTCATTTATTCTTGTTATTCTTTTTATAATTCTATTCATTTTATCCTTCTTATTTTTCTAATTCTTTTTATTATACTTATTTTTCTTATTCTTCTTATTCTTATTATTCTTATACTTTTTTTTATTGTTATTCTTCTTATTTATCCTATTCAGCTTGTTCTTCTTAACTTCTTTTGCTTTTTATTCTTTTTGCTTTTTATTCTTCTTAAACTTCTTATTCTTCTTATTTTCTGGTTCTTCTTATTCTTATTATTTTCTTATTTTTTATTTTTATTATTTTTCTTTTTCTTATTATTTTTCTTATTCTTCTTTTTCTTTTTTCTTCTTATTCTTCTTTTTTTTAATCATTCTTCTTATTCTTCTTTATATTCTAATTCTTATTATTCTTTTTCTTATTCTTATATTATTTTTCTTCTTTTTCTTCTTTTTCTTCTTATTCTTTTTATTTATCTTAATCATCTATTATTATTATTATTATTATTATTCTTCTTCTTCTTATTCTTCTAATTCTTCTTATTTTTCTTATTCTTCTAATTCTTCTTATTTTTCTTATTCTTTTTATACTGCTTATACTTCTTATTCTTCTTATTCTTCTTATTCTTCTTATTCTTCTTATTCTTCTTTATTCTTCCTATTCTTCACATTCTTCTTATTCTTATCATTCTTGTTATTCTTCTCGTTCTTCTTATTCTTCTCATTCTTCTAATTTTTCTTTTTCATGTTTTTTATTTTATTCTTCTTATTATTCTTATCTTATTATTCTTATTATTCTTCTTATTTTTTTATTTTCTTATTCATATTATTCTTCTTATTCATATTATTCTTGTTATTCTTATTATTCTTCTTATTATTCATATTCTTAATTTTTATTCTTTTTATTTTTTATTTAATTTTCTTTTTTTATTCCTATCATTCTTATTCTTTTATTCTTATTATTCTTCTTATTAATTTTATTCTTCTTATTCTTTTAATTCTTCGTATTCTTATTTTGTAATATTTATCTTCATATTCTTTTTATTCTTCTTGTTATTCATATTCTTTTTATTCTTCTTATTTTTTATTTTCTTATTATTCTTATTATTCTTCTTATTCTTATTATTCTTCTTATTCTTATTATTCTTTTTATTTTTATTCTTCTTAGTTTACTTATTCTTCTTCTTTTTTCTTCTTATACTTATTATTCTTTTTATTCTTCATATTCTTTAAATTTATATTCTTCATATTATTTTTATACTTATTTTTCATCTTATACTTTTTATTCTTCTTATTCTTATTCTATTTCTTAATCTTCTAAATCTTCTAATTATTCTTATTCCTCTTAAAGTTCTTTTTCTTCTTATTCTTATATTTTATTATTATTCTTTTTTTTTATTTTTTCTTCTTATTCTATTTATTCTTCTTATTAATCTTATTCTTCTTATTATTTTATTCTTATAATTCTTCTTATTCTTCGCATTCTTATTATTTTTTTATTCTTCTTATTCTTCTTATTCTTCTTATTCTTCTTATTCTTTTTATTCTTCTTATTCATCTTATTTTTCTTATTTTTTCTTATTCTTCTTATTCTTCTTTTTCATTTTATTCTTGTTATTTTTTTTATAATTCTTATTCATTTTATACTTCTTATTTTTCTAATTCTTATTATTATACTTATTTTTTTATTCTTCTTATTCTTCTTTTCTTCTTATACTTTTTTTTAATGTTATTCTTGTTATTTATCCTATTCATCTTATTCTTCTTAACTTCTTCTTACTTTTTATTCTTCTTGTTCTTTTTATTCTTCTTAAACTTCCTATTATTCTTATTCTTATCGTTCTTCTTATTCTTATTATTCTTCTTATTTTTCTTATTTTTATTATTTTCTTTTTCTTATTATTTTTCTTATTATTTTTCATATTTTTTTATTCTTCTTATTCTTTTTTATTCTTATTCTTTTTTCTAATTATTCTTCTTATTCTTCTTAACATTCTAATTCTTATTATTCTTTTTCTTCTTCTTATACTTATTTATCTTCTTTTTCTTCTTTTTCTTCTTATTCTTTTTATTTATCTTAATCATCTTATTATTATTATCATTATTCTTCTTCTTATTCTTCTTATTCTTCTTTTTCTTATTCTTCTTATTCATGTTATTCTTCTTATTCTTCTTTATTCTTGTTATTCAACTTATTCTTCTTACTCATTTTATTTTTTATATTCTTTCTATTCTCTTTATTCTTCTTATTCATTTTATTCTTGTTATCTTTTTATTCTAATTATTATTCTTATTCTTCTTCTCATTTTTATTATTCTTCTTATTCGTCTTATTCTTCTTATCATTCTTATTCTTCATAATTTTCTTATTCTTTTTATTTTTCTTATTCTTTTTTTCATCTTAATCTACTTATACGTCTTATTCTTCTTATTATTCACATTCTTTTTATTCTTCTTATTCTTCTTATTCTTCTTCTTCTTCATATTATTATTATTCTTCTTATTCTTCTTATTCTTCTTATACTTTTTATTCTTCTTATTCTACTTATTCTTATTATTCTCTTATTCTTCGTATTCTTCTTAATCTTTGTTTTCACTTATTTTATTATTCTTCTTATTCTTTTTATTCTACTTTTCTTCTTTTTCTTCTTATACTTTTATTGGCATTATTCTTCCTATTCTTTTATTACTCTTATTATGTTTATTATTTTTATCCTTCTTATTCTTATTATTCTTATTTTTTTTATTCTTCTTATTATTTTTATTCATCTTATTCTTTTATTCTTCTTATTAATCTCTAATAATATATTCTTTATATTATTCTTTTTCATTTTATTCTTTATATTTTTCTAATTTTAATTCTGCTTATTCTTCTTATTCTTGTGATTCATCTTATTCTTTTTTTATTCTTAATCTTATTATTCATTTTATTCTTATTTTTAATCTTATTCTTCGTATCTTCTTAATCTTCTTAATCTTTTTATTATTCTTATATTTCTTATTCCACTTATTATTCTTTTTCTTCTTTTCTTCTTATTATTCCTATTCTTCTTTTTTTCTTTTTCTTTTTATTCTTTTTCTTCTTCTTCATCATCTTCTTCTTTTCTTCTTATTCATCTTATTATTCTTAACCTCCTTTTTCTTTTTATTCTTCTTATTCTTCTTATTCTTTTTTTATTCTTAATCTTATTATTCATTTTACTCTTATTTTTAATCTTATTCTTCGTATCTTCTTAATCTTCTTAATTCTTAATCTTTTTATTATTCTTATATTTATTATTCCACTTATTATTCTTTTTCTTCTTTTCTTCTTATTATTCCTATTCTTCTTTTTTTCTTTTTCTTTTTATTCTTCTTTTCTTCTTCTTCATCATCTTCTTCTTTTCTTCTTATTCATCTTATTATTCTTAACCTCCTTTTTCTTTTTATTCTTCTTATTCTTCTTATTCTTCTTATCTTCTTTTTTTTTTTATTCTTATTCTTTTTTTTTATTTTTTATTCTTTTTTTTTCTTATTTCTTTTTATTCTACTTATTTTCCTTATTCTTCTTATTCTCCTTTTTAATGTTTTTTTCTTAATTATAATATCCCTCTCTTTTGGCGGAGGAATACCATTGTTACATGCTAAGATACTACCCTTTGCCCCATTACACCATTTTAAACAATTAAAAAAAATATAGCAAGTAATTGATAATGTCCTACGCTATCTATTATGTCGGAACTCTAACTTTTATTCCATAGGATTCTCCTAGTTTCCATTTTTATGAAATTTAGCAATTTTAAAACACTACTTGAGCCTTCTGCCTGCCAGTCTAGTAAAGACTTTCTGCTTGATTTTTCTACTTGAATTTTCTGCTTGATTTTTCTACTTGAATTATCTGCTTGAGCTTTCTGCTTGAGCTTCTGCTGAGCTTTCTGTTTCAGCATTCTACCTACCTATCTTCTCATAGCTAAATTTCTTATATTTTCCTACTATCTCTTTTGCACCTTAATCATCATCTTCTGCTGTAACTCTCTTGCTACTACTATCCTTTCT
The DNA here is from genome assembly GCA_029783825.1 of Sapria himalayana. Lineage (NCBI taxonomy): Eukaryota > Viridiplantae > Streptophyta > Magnoliopsida > Malpighiales > Rafflesiaceae > Sapria > Sapria himalayana. The sequence goes on along the minus strand of JAREIK010004035.1, from coordinate 11,052 downwards.
AAACAACATTCCTACTACTGCCCTGGTTGCTCCGTTTAGTGTCTGCCTAATTCTTTGTGCACTTGTATAGCTTCTGCTTTGACTGTCACCTATAGCCACATATCGCATCAAACATACAATACAATCCTAGCTGGTGTTGCCTGTCTGCATTTATGGTGCTCGCCCTTATTGTTTCAGTTTGTGTATAGAAGTAGTTACTATCAATTAGCTGGCTGTAGTTTGTTTCTGCTGTTATTATTGAGCTCCTTCTAGTTCCTGCCAAGCTCTCTACTACTTCTAGAGTTATTTCTCTTCCATTCTTTTTCTCTGTTTCAGACAAACAAACAAAGAATAACAAACAAACAAGTCACATATTCTCTACTTCTGTCTATGTGTCTTTATCAACCAAAGCAGTAGAATAATCTGACAGTTGGACCAGCTTTATTTGCCTCTGCCATCTGCCCATTCAGAAAAAGAAACCAAAACAAACAAATATACATCCATCACCTCCTCTCCCTTGCTGCTGCCTCTCTACCAGCAACATGCCACACCCCCACCTTCTGCAATAATATTCATTCCAAATTCTAACAAACAAATTCCAAATTCTAATAAATACGTGGTTACACCCGGTCATCACGTATCAACTAACAAACCCCCAGGTAGACCCGGCCATCACGTGGAAACTATCAAACCTCCGGGCAAACTCGACCATCACGTGGAACCTAATAAACCCCCGGGTAATCCTAGCCATCATGTGGCACCTAATAAACCTCTAGGTAAACCTAGTCATCACGTGGCACCTAATAAACCTCCGGGTAAACCTGACCATCACGTGGCACCTAATAAACCTCCGGGTGAATCTATCCATCACGTGTCCACTAATCACATATAATTTTTCCCCACTCACATGTGCTTTTCCAGAATTACCATATCATAAATATTTCCCAAATCTCAAAGAAATCAAATTTTAAAATAATATTTTTTAAGGTGGTTTAAAACCTCAAACCACGTACCCCAAACATCCCCAAATACCACATACTCATCCATGAACACAATAAAAATTTCAAATAGTTAAAAAGTTAACAAAATTCAAATGAAATGATAACTTGTTATACATGAAACCAAAAACCATGTTTGAATGCAACCAACCATCTGATCAAAACAGTATATATATGTAAAGTATTAAATCATAATAGACAGGATTGGAAAGCATACCCAATTTCAGCCCAAACTTCTATGTAATTTCTCGTAATAACATAAAAATGGAAACCTAACCAAATGACGTTTAAAATTTACAAACCACATATCAATGGAAAGCCCAAGAGATCATGAACTCATCAGTACCATCATTGTGGTCAAATAGTCACCGGAATGGCTGGAAAATAAAAAAAAACTGATAGAGAAATGGTGCAGCTGCCAGCGGGTTCACTACCAGATCCCGGCGCGTCCGCAGGTAGTTAGCCATGAAATTTCATGGCTAGCATCATCCGGTCATGGCGCACCTGGTGGTCCAGCGCGTGTCGTTGGTGGATGGCCGGTGGTACCTCGTCTGATCCAATCTCTAATGGCTCACAATTGCACAAAAAACCCAACTTGGTTCCCCATTTGGAGAGCTTTTTCCTAGGGTTTTGGAGTTCAAGAGGGTGTTTTGGGGGCTAGGGTTTCATTTGGCACCCAAAGACATGTTTATATAGAGCTTAGGGTCATTTTTGGGTAAAATTTGTAGACAGGCCTAAACACTGCTAAAGTGCTGCTGTTTGAACTTTTCAGGCCATAACTTTTAATTCGTAAGTTGGATTTTGACATTCCTCTAGTCTATGAACTCGTATCGATGAAACCTACGAAATGGTATCTTGGTCAACCAAAAATTAATCAGCCTTGAAAAGTTGACTTTGACCACATATTAAGAATTGGTCAACTCTGGTCAAACAAAGTCAAACATGTTTAAAAGCTTGTATTGTTTGGTACGGGTCATTACAAACTACCCCCCTTGGGGAAAAAAAATTTCGTCCAAGAAAATGCCCAGAATTTATGATTTTTCCCCACTTTTTCCGTAAGTTTCCAACCAAATCAACCCCAACACTCAAGCACACCCAACGCCACTGCTCCTATTTTCTGAGGATCCACATAAATGCGATCAGTAGAAACTACATGTTCGAGAAACCTCACTCGGCTCAACCAAAAATTTACATTTGCTGAACTTGGCATACAACTGGTATTGCCTTACAGTCTGCCACACCAAACCCATATGTCTCTCATGTTCTAACTCACTTCTCGAGTACACCAAGATATTGCCGACAAAGACAATGATGAACCAATCTACGTATGGATGGAACACCTGGTTCATTAAATTCATGAAAGCTACTGGGGCATTGGTAAGTCCAAAAGACATTACTAGCAACTCATAATGCCCATATCTCGTCCTAAATACTATCTTGGAAATGTTCGATTCCCTAATCCTTAACCGAAGGTACCCTGACCTCAAGTCAGTCTTGAAGAACACTCTTGTGCCATGGAGCTGATTAAATAGGTTATCAATCTGAGGCAAGGATATTTGTTACAAACTCTATTCCAAAAATAAATGAAACATAATCAATTCCAAGGATAAGGCTAGGATGATATACAAAACACTGGATATGTACAACACCAAGGAATTCAAGAACCTAACCTCTGATACCAAGCTGACAAGACTCGACCTGGATACCCTTCCCATATTTCCCAGATGGTCCTGCCTGGTGAAATCAACATATGTAATACCACAATATCTCAATTATATAAAAAATCCACAACCGCTCAATACCATTACCAACCCAAATTAATATAGGTCATAACCACATGCATACATAATAAGGACTCATATGAGTTTACTACCAATACCAGAGCATTCTAAGAGTATTTGTGAAATTTAGGGATACAATGAAAATACAAGTCCAATAAACAAGACAGATGAATGAAGTAGAATACTGTAGCTATAGCAGACAGAGCGGTGTAGAAGGCCCTACGATCTGCCTGGACCTAGGGAACAAATTTAAAACAATAAACGTGAGAATATAAATCTCAGTAAGTGGTATAGTTATAAAAAAATACTGTTTATTTTAAAACATTTCTTCTTTCAAGAACTCACGCCCACTCTTTTGTAAAGTTCCCCTTTTAAAATATTTCACAAAACCCGATTCTACCCAGCCCAATCAAACAAATTTCATGCTCAAAATCTAACCGACATAACTAAATAAACAATAATGTAGTATAACCCATTCACAACACACATATGAATTGTCCACAATGCACAAATCAAGCATAAAGCATGTATGACCATCATGTTGCAAAAACAACTATTGAAGTACCAAAATCATAAGTATTATATGGTTATACCTTATTTAGAAGTCAACCGTGTACCATACCAGAAACACACCATAAACCATCGGTAAGCTCGACCTCACAACACCATGACAACTAATAAATCTATGGATACACCCAGCCATCACGTGGAAATTAACAAACCACTAGGTAGACCCGGCCATCACGTGGCAACTAACAAATCTCCAGGTAAACCCGACCATCACGTGGTAACTAACATGCCCCCAGGTAGACCCGGCCATCACGTAGCAACTATCAAACCTTCGGGCAAGCCCAGCCATCACGTGGCACCTAATAAACCTCCGGGTAAACCTGGCCATCACGTGGCACCTAATAAACCTTAGGGTAAACCTGACCATCATGTGGCACCTAATAAATCTCCAGGTGAACCAATCCATCACGTGTCCACTAATCACATATAATCTTTCCCCCACTCACATGTGCTTTTCCAGAATTACCGTATCATAAATATTTTCCAAATCTCAAAGAAATCAAATTTTTAAAATAATATTTTGTAAGGTGGTTTAAAATCTCAAACCACGTACCCCAAACATTAAAATACCACAGACTCATCCATGAACACAATAAAAATTTCAAACAATTAAAATATTGACAAAATTCACATGAAATGATAACTTGTTTTATATGAAACCGAAAACCATGTTTAAATGCAACCAACCATCTGATCAAAATATTATATATGTAAAGTATTAAATCATAATAGATATATCGATATAATATCCCAAATCATTTAAAAACATATAAACCACTCAGAGACTATAGATGATTAGTCCTGCTCCCAGCAGGATTGTTTCCCTACTCGGCGTGAGGGCCTGTAATACCAATAAAATACCACTTAGGTTTAAATAACTAAACCAATGTCATCAGAATGCCCCGAAGGCCTTAGAATAATTTTTGGAACTACAAAATACCCTAAATTGCACCATGACAAGCCTAGTTATATAGTGTGCCCGATAGACTAGATACCCAAAATTAGGGCTTTTTGCCTCGAGCTCTTTTTTCGAAAATGAACCATCCAATAATTCCAAAAAATGTCTAATTTCATTAATCCAACTCCAATTTTTCTTAATTTGACTAACTGATACCCAATTTCTGCTCAAACTTCTCAATAATTGCCCGTAATAACCTAAAAATGAAAACCTAACCAAACGACATTTAAAATTTACAAACCACATATCAATGGAAATCACAAAAGATCAAGAACTCATCAGTACCAATAACTTGGCCAACTAGTCAGTAGAATGGCTGGAAAATTACAAAAATCTGATAGAGAAATGGTGCAGCCGCTGGCGGGTTCGCCGGCCAGATCCCTCGCATCCGCTAGTGGTTAGCCATGAAATTTCATAGATGGCATTGTCAAGCCGTGGCACACCTGGCTATCCAGCATGTCTAGTCTGAGGATGGTGGTGGTGCCTCGTCTAATCCGATCTCTCACGGCTCCCAATTGCACAAAAAGCCCTACTTGGTTACCAGTTTTGGAGAGATTTTTCCTAGGGTTTGGGAGTACAAGAGGCTGTTTTGGGGGCTTGGGTTTCATTTGGCATCCAAAGACATGCTTATATAGAGTCTAGGTTCATTTTCAGGTAAAAATTTCAGACCGACCTAAACACTACTAAAGTGCTGCTGTTTGAATTTCTCGGGCCATATCTTTTTATCCATAAGTTAGATTTTAACCTTCCGCTTCTATGAACTCGTATCGACGAGAGTTACGAAATAGTGTTTGGTCAACCAAAAATTAATCACCATTGAAAAAGTCAACTTTGACCACATACTAAGTATTGGTCAACCCAGATCAAACTTAGTCAAACATGTTAAAAAACTTGTATTGTTTGGTACGGGTCATTACAATACAAGCATGGATAAATAGAAAGATAGAAATAAAGACCTAAAGATTACATAAACCAATCTAGAATTATATCAAAGTATAATGGAAAATACAAAGAAAAGCTAATAAAATCTAAGCATCCAGGACAAAAGGATAAGAGGATAAGGGCTCGGCATAAAAAGTGGCAGATTAAAAACAAAACAGCCTGGACAAAGAAGATAGAGGCTAGATAAAGACACCAAAAAAGTCAAACTCGTATGTAACTAAAACAAAATAGAAGCTAAATAGAAGAAAGGACTACAAGGAGAATGCAATCTAGAAAAATAGTGAACATGAAAGGCTAAATTGATGGAAGAAGAATAGGAAGAATAACTAGAATAAGAAGAATAAGAAGAATAAAAAGAATAAGAAGAATAAGAAGAATAGGAGAATATTAAGAATATTAAGAATATTTAGAATATTAAGAATAATTAGAATAAGAAGAATAAGATGAATAAAAAGAATAAGAAGAATAAGAAGAATATGGAGAATATTAAGAATATTATATATATTTAGAATATTAAGAATAATTACAATAAGAAGAATACTGAAGAATAAGAAGTATAAGAAGTATAAGAAGAATAAAAAAAATAATAAAATAAAGAAGAATAATAAAACAAACAAGATTAAAAATTATTAGAAGAATAAGGATAATACTAAGAATAAGAAGAATATAAAAAAGAAGAAATAGAAGTATAACAAAAAAAGAAGAATGAAAAAAATAAGAAGAATAAGAAGAATTAGAATAATAAGTAAGATAAGAAGAATAAGATGAATATGAAGAATAAGAAAAATATAAAGAATATGAAGAATAAAATGAATAAAATGAATAAAAGAATAAATAGGATAATAAGAATAGAGGAATAAGTGAATTAAGAAGAATAAAATGAATATGAAGAATAAAAATAATATAAAGAATAAGAAGAAGAATAAAAAAAATAAGAAGAATAATGAGAATAAGAATAATTAAAAATTAAGAAGAAGAAGAAGAAGAAGAATTAGAAGAATAAGTAAAATATGTAGACTAAGTAGAATAAGAAGAACCTCCCTATTGAAAATCTATAGCTCTCAATTTTAGTGACAGAAAGTTGAACTTTTATAGAGATAAACCTGCATTTTTGATCAATATAAACTCCATTTTAATCAAAAATTGGAGAATAATGATCTCTTAACCAATAAAAAAGTATTTGTGAGTATTGGTAAGGAAATAATGCTATAATGTCTAAGAAATTCGAAAAAAAAACAAAGAATTAGCATTACATTTTTCAAAGGCAAAACTTGTGTAGATTGTTGAACCCTTCTTTTCATTAATTGGCAACATTTCACTTGGTAAACCTCAATTTGTTATTTTTCCAGCATTTTTGGCTATGCTGAAGCAAAAATAAGTGGTTAAAATGGCATTCTATGATGCAAAACATCTATTTTTGCAATTCCAAGTTGAATATGTCTTCCACTATATATGGATATGAAGGCTATGGATGATTGATGAATATCCTATGATAATTTTGATGTGGACTCTCGAGTTCACCCCATTACATAAATGTCCATTAGGCCCAGTATGGTTTTCTTTACTAAAACTTTCTATTCACATGTTTAATAAGCTTTCTCTCCTCTCTATTGCTCACTATTTGGGTAAACCTTGAATCAGGGATGAAGTAACTATATATGATTCGACCGAGTTACACTAGGTTATGTGTTGAGGTACTTCTCTAACACAGACCTCCACAGAGGTTGTGGGTTGGAAGTAATAAGGAGGGGTTTTGGCAACCAATCCTTTTAGAATACTTATCTCCTTTTTGTAATTCCTATAATAAAATGGGACATGAGTTAAACAATGCATAGAAAAAAATTTTAAATCTATAAAATTAGAAATAAGAAAGAAAAGAAATTAGAATATATGGGTTAAGAAAGGTCAGGAAATATGTAGTGAGGAGGGGTAGGGATAGAAGCAGGTAGTTATTAAAGGAGGAGAGGTGGAGGAGGTAGTTTATGTTGAAAGGGATAGGTTAGAAGGAAGGGAAAGAGAAGGGGCAGTGCATTGGGAGGAAGTAGGTTCGGGAGGTGAAGAGGGGAGGATAGGAATGTGGATGCTTGAATGGGATAGGGACATGGAAGATTGGAGGGGAGAAGGCAGTATGGAAGAAGGAAATTTAGAGGGAGGTGAGCAAGTTGGTTTAGGTGGCACTACAAGAAAATGTTGATTTAGCTAGGAAATTTTAGCTAGGGAATTTTAGCTAGGGAATTTTAGCTAAGGAATTTTAGCTAGGGATCAATCCCTAGCTAAATTATGAGGGATTAGCTAGGGAATAGAAAGGAATTAATGTTTTTTAATTAAAATAAAAAATGCAATAGATTAGTGACAGAATATTCATTTTAAATTCTGCTCAAGAAAAGTGGGGTATATAGCGACGGATTTAGCGACAGAATCTCTCTGGCTAATAAAATCCAGAAGTTAGCGACGGATTTAGCGATGGAATTTTCCTAGCTAATAAAATCCAAAAATTAGCGACGGAATTTCTCTAGCTAATAAAATCCAGAAATTAACGATGAATTTAGTGACGAAATTTTTCTAACTAATAAAACTTGGAAATTAGCGATATAATTTTCCTAGCTAATAAAATCCAAAATTTAGCGATGGACTTATCATATTTTCTCTAGCTAATAAAATCTAAAAATTAGTGGCGAATTTAGCGACGAAATTTTTCTAGCTAATAAAACCAAAATATATCGACGGATTTAGCGACGGAACTTCTTTAGCTAATTAAATTCAGAATATAGTGACGGATTTAGTGACTGAACTTCTCTAGCTAATTAAATCCGAACATAGTGATGGAATTTTTCTATCCAATATTTAATTATTTAATTTTTTTTAATTTATTATTAGTTTTAATATTTTATTTAATTTTGTTTATTAAATGTATGTTAATAGTCTATAAATGAGTGATCCTTGAGAGTTATAGTCTCCTCGTAAAATCATAAAAAAATATAAAAAAACAAAAAAATTATATTAATAAGAACTAAAATATCTATTTTTATGATGTATTAATTTTTTAAAAAATTATACAAAAAATTTTTCAAAAATTTTTAATTAAGAAACTTAAAAATTTGTATTAAAATAACATAAAATAATTAATTCAATATGTATAATAATTTATTTCGATATTTTAAAGATTAAATTAATATACATTAAAATTTATACAAATATAAATATAAATTAATTCATTTTATGATAAAATATAAAATATTTTCAAAATATCTTATCTTGCGAATAAACTAGTAAATATTAATATGATTATTAGTATAAAAAAATTTTATGATTATAGGAAACTTTTAAAAAAAATAATTAATACAAAATTTAAAAATTTTGAAATATAATAAAAATATAAAATTTTTCATTTAAGTTAAAAGAAAATAAATGAAATTAAAAATAAATACATAGATGGTTGCCCCTACTCAAATTTATAAGAATTAAACAATTGAGTAATATTTTTTCTATTACCTTTTAACATGTAGTCTTTATTAAAATAATTAATATACTTTTTTTAATTATCTTATCACTTTAAGTAATTTTTTGAATTTTAATAATTATAAATGATATCAAATAATATGAAATTTTATGTCTTTAAAATTATTACATATTATCTTCATAAAAATTAATATGATGAATTCTTAAAAATATATAACCATAAAATATAAATTTTTATATATTTTTTAAAATTAAGAGTATTTTATAACTCTTAGGAGAGTAGTTAGAAGACATATCATCTTGTCATGTATCTCTTATTATATGAAGTTTGTTAATTTTGTAGCTATTTGATATATTTTTTATAAGGCTAAACATATATATTTTTTAATTGTTTATATATTTATTATTTAATTAATATTATAATAAAAAATTATAAGGTGTATATTTTTAATATGTACCTTGCTACACGCACATTAATTTAGTTGAAAAAAATTTTTATAGTAAATAAAATAAATGAGTCTTTTTGTATTATATATATATATATATAATATATTATTTATTTAATGTTTTTTAATTTAAAAATATAAATATTTTGAAAAAATATATAATTTGTTATTTAATGTTCACTGTGTAGAAACTAAGTCCTCCATCTTTCTCTCGACATTTTCAAAGAATAAGTGATGCAACTCCTCTGCAGTCCTTCTTTCTCTCGACACCAGAGCAACATAAATACATTCGTATTAAGCGATAATTTGTTATTGATTTGAGGTATGTTTTCTATCCTAATTCTTCATCGATTATCTTAAAGCGTATTGATTTTGTTAATTTTTTTCCGAAATTATTTTTCTTTAATTGTATACATTAATTTAATTATACTTATTGTGATACATACCTAATGCATTTGTGCTGTGTTGGGCAGTAGGTATGCTTATATAAACTTAATTTAATTATACTTTTTTTAAATTACATATTCTATTAATTTAATTATACTTGAATTGCTTATATAAACATAATCGTATATAACATAAAATGAGTGTTTTGTGTTGGGCAGTGTGTATATAACACATAAATATATAAGTATATTATTATATCTATAACTATAAAAATAGTTTACATAAACATAACTATATAAATATAACAACATATATTTAATACACACACACACATATATATATATATATATATATATATATATATATATATATATATATATATATATATATATATATATATATATATATCTATATCTATCTATCTATATATCTATCATAATTTTATATAAGATACATTCAATTTACATGTGTATTTTAGATATAATTAGTATTATACATATAACATTATATACATATTTTACACAAATAAAGTTATTATGACTTTCTGATAGGATTTTAATAATGTATATTTGAAATTTGTATGTCATCATTATGAAATACACGTCTAATAAATTTGTATTATGAAAATATCTATTATTCCATAATACCATGCGTACCCAATAAGTATAATTAAATTAATATCTTTAAACTATATTTTATACATGGCTTTATGTATAGGGAGAAACACACACTCTTATAAAAATGTAAGGGTGTAATTAGAATCTGTAAATTTAAAGTATAGTCACATTAAAATGTATTAATGTCAAATTAATATCTATAAACATTTATTGACCGGTTTTCAAATAGTTCAAATAAAAATGTAATAGGCTTTATGTATGCTGATACTAATTTACAAGACATTTAAATACATGCATATATTTGACTATATTTTAATTATTATGTTTAATTAAATGTCGCAAAGGCTCCCCTATAAATACCCTAGCATTGACTATCAATATGATTTATGCTGGATTAAAATATATAAGATATCCAGCTCATCTAACATACATTATTTCCTACATGAATTGATGTCGATGACTTTTTAATGGGTTTGAGAAGTTCCACCTATATGGATAGTAGATCTCACATATTTTATCACCACTATAGCCATTAACTCATAAATTGTATACCCATGGACTTGATACTATTTACTTATTGTAAGCTAACCATAGTATTGTTTACATGAGTAAACACTAGAAACTATTTACTTATTGTAAGATTAGATAATGAAGAAACTTTGATAATTAATCAAAATAATCAATATCTATGAAATCATAATCCAGATTCATAGAGTTAACATTATTCCTTGTTAAACTCATATACTTGTGATACATTTTACCATGCTATAAAATAACTAACACTTGCATTGATTTTTGTAGTCTCTTGTCTCTCTATAATTTAAATACTTAATGGTCTTTGAGCTATTATAATTACAATGATTCTTAGATTTAGACCTCTTGTTTTTTGATTTGCTTTGACATTTTCTCTTGGTT
>JAREIK010004034.1:12500-43054 GCA_029783825.1 Sapria himalayana | reverse complement strand
TTTGGTCAATCAGGACAACAATATTCTTTGTGGCTTATGGTGGTGACCCCATATAATTTACCTCTAGACTTATGTATGGAGGAATTTATGTTTTTGACTATGTTAGTGTTGGGCCTACGAATCTAAAGGGAGAGATATATATTTTTGTGTAGCTGTTGATAGTAGAGTTGAAAAGTATTTGGGGTGTTGAGGTTCAAATTTATGATATTTCCAAATAGCAAAATTTTTATATGCGAGCTTCCCTCAAGTAGACCATAAATGACTTTCCAGCATATTCTATGATGTTTGGGTGGAGTACAACTGGTATGTTAGCTTATCCGCATTGTATGGAAAATTCTGATACTTTTAGATTAATTAAGATCAGAAAACAGTCATGATTCGACAACAATCGGAAGTTTTTGCCCATTAATCATCCGTATCAACGTAAAAAGCAATGACTTCATTAAGAATAGAAAGATTACTGAACAATTCCCGGGGTTTATATTTGGGGAAGATATTCTGTAGGAATTGAATAAAAGAGGGTTGAGGAAGATGATAGATATTGATGCTGAGGTTGTGAATGTAGCTATATCTAAGACTTGTGGGTGGAATAAGAGAAGTATTTACTGGGATTTTCCTACTGGTGTGAACACTTGCTCAGGTACAATCTTGATGTTATGCATACCGAGAAGAATGTGTTTTACCATATTTTTAATATAGTGTTTAACATTCTAGGAAAAACTAAGGACACTTACAAGTCAAGAGATGAGTTAAATAAATATTGTCGTCGTCCTCAATTTCCAAAAATTCTTGTCACCAATAAATACCTTGATGTTCCATTTATTCTGAATAAATCAAAGAAAAAGGTTGTGTTAGTGTGGGTAAATAAGTTAGATTTCCAGATGAGAATGCTTCTAATCCACGGATATGTGTGGATGTTAAAATATTTAAGATGTTTTGCATTAAGAGTCATGATTGTCATGTATTCATACAAAGGGTATTACCAATTGTTCTTCAAGAATTATTGCCTAATAGAATATGGGAGCCCATAATTGAGATTTCGTTATTCTTCAAGCAACTGACTTTTCTTCATTAATTGAGAGTTGAGGAAAATAGATGAACAAATTCAAGTTATCTTATGCAATCTTTAGAAAATCTTCCTGCCTAGTTTTTTTTGACTCATTGGAACATCTTCTAGTGCACTTGACTTACGAAGCTATGATTGCTGGTCCTATCCATTATAATTGGATTTATCCTCCAGAAAGGTAATATTAATTTACTAAACCAATTCTTTTTCTATATATATATATATTTACATATACACAAAAATGACTTGTAATTTCAATAATTTTTTTGTAGATACTTGAGGAAAATAAAGCATACAATAATGAATAAGGTTCAGGTTAAGGGTTCTATATCAATAGGTTATATTATGGATGAGGCTACAAAATTTACATCATTTTATTTCAAAGAAGGAGATCCAACTTTTCCACTTATACAAAAGCGGAATGAGGTTTATCTTTATGATAATGTAGAAAATGAAATGTTTGAAATTTTCAAGCCTCTGGGTAATGAAATTGATGCTGAAGGGAAAAGATATCTAACTGATAATGAATATATGACAGCTCATCTATATGTCCTAATTAATTGTCCAGAGGTTCAACTATTCATTGAGTAAGTATTTTCTAATAGTCAAATGACATCTATTATGCATTATAATTTACTATTCCCTATCAATATATCAATTATTTTTAATTTCTTTTTTAGTGATTTTGTTGCAGATAAACGTAAAGAATTTCCAAACATTAATGAAGAAGCAATCAATGCCATGACAGAAAAAGAATTTCCATCATTTTTTGAAAAATACGTATGTTTACTTATAATGAAAATCACAAAATAATTGTATTATTCTAATAAAAATTTATTATTGTAATCTAAATAATCTACTTAATTTTGATTGCAAGTTCATACTCATGCAAAGAAAATTTCCAATCATTATCTTCAATGTATTGCATGAGGTCCCCTAAGAGAGGTTAAAACGTACAATGGTTATTATGTGAATGGTTTTAAATTTCACATTAAATCATATGGTAGCTTCCAGACAATAGACAATATGGGGAAATGTATTAAAGATTCTGTATATAATTAAACCAAATATGACTATTACAGACTCTGGTCAAAGTGATCGAGTTAGAATTTGAAGCCCTCCCGGTTAAAAAAACCATGTTATTCAAATGTGAATAGTTCGATCCAACACCACATTTGATATTATTGTCCATCCTCGATATAAACTTGTCAATATGCATGATAAAAAATGATTCAGCAAGTACGAACCTTTTGTCTTAGCAGTACAATCACCATAGGTTTATTATTGTGAATATTCGGGTCGAACTGGTCCTGGAAAGGATTGGAAAGTTGTGTGCAAGATAAAAGCAAGGGCTCAAATTGACATCCACACATCACCAAGTACTAATTTCACAGAACCAACTTTTCAAAATGATGACAATGATGTTATAATCAAAGCTGTTGTGGGGGACGAAGACGTCCTTTTAGTCGCATCTTTTGAGATGGATACAATGGGTATGTAGATGTTGATGAAAATTTAATTGATTATGAGGAAGAAATGAGTGATGAAAAGGAGTTTGAAAATGATGTTAGTACATTTGATGAAGAAGACGAACTAGATTTGAATGATTTTGATGAGAATGAGTAGACAGTGAGTTTTATGTTATTTTAATTGTTAATCAATTTTTTTTATTTACATTGCCTTATGTATTTTTTATAGGTATGGCACATGGATGATGTAGAGGCAGCATATTTTAAGGTCGTATGAGGTATGGTATAGGTAGCACAGCCTCAGGTATGCCTGAAACTAGGAGAGGGTCATGTGTGGAAGAGATGCAATAGTACACATAGAAGGTTATGAATGTACCGCAGCAACAGTATCAGCTGAATAATCCACATAATGACCCTGAGATTTTGATGAATGATCAAGAGACATGGACGGAGAGGAGGGAGAGGATGGAGATGTTGGAGTCTTCCTAGAGCACCCTACAGACGAGACTCTCCCTATTGCTCAGTTTGATCCGACAATTGATAATATGTAAGATATAAAACTTAACAAATGATGAATTTATTAATTTATTTCTTACGTGCTAATAAATCTTTACTTACAAAATGATGTTAGAGCCGTCTGGTTCTATTTCTAGGGTTCTAAGGTCAATTTTCAAAAAGTCAATTAAACCTAATGGCCATAATTGAAAGTCACTAACACATAGAGACTAATTGGTGATTTGGAGAGAATTTAAGGTAAATATTACTACCTAAAAATTTTTACATCTTTTATTTATTTTTTTGTTCACTGATTAAAAATTATTTATTTATAAATATAGAAAGTTTATAGGTGGACACAGCCAAAGGAATTGATCAAAAGTGTGTTCTACAAATATGCTGCCAGTCAGTATAAAGACACCGTGTACGAGATCAAAGATAAATGACTGAAGAAGAAAGAAAAAGATTCAAGTGTCCCGGATTATGTTTTCAAGGAGTGGCGGAGCATATAGAAAGATCCGGATTATAGGAAGAGGTGTGCTAAACAGAGCGGAAATCTTTGCTCACAGCGGGCTGGGGAGGGTATTAGTGGCACGTCTACACACACTTGTGGATCTCGCTCTATGTGAGAGCACAAATGAGAATGGGTATTAGTTCTAATTTATACATTTTATGTTTATTACTTTGTGAATTGTGTTCAATTATGCCTAAATTTCATTTCTCATAAGGAATTTTTTTTCTATATATTTAAATTATGTATTGTGTGTTATTATGAATATGCAAGGAGGGTAAGAAGCTCAGTGCTCCTCACTTATTCAGATATATGCACATGAAGGCTCATGATGATCAGACTTTCATTTATTAGAGATCTCGTGCAGCAAATATAAGTTTAAATAAAAAAATTAATTTTTCTTTTTTTTTGATTGAATATAAATTGAAATACTTTTCGTACATTTTTATTAAGCGAGATATTAGAAAATGTTAGCTATTGCACTCAAGCGTATTCCTAGTCTACTTCATGTTCATGTGATGATGCAACAGGTAGTTCTCATTCATCAGCTCCACCAGTTGATGCCAATTAGATTTGGTAAGTGGCTGTTGATGGCAAGGAGAAGATGCCCGTCTATAGTATTGGTTCATTGGCATCATCATTCTACTTGCATAGACGACCAGACTATGAAACTGAACTTTCAAGACCAGTTTCAAATTTGTCCTTGAAGATGGAGGAATTTTAGGATGTGATCCAAAATTTGATACAGTTTCAATTGGCTGATACCGAGCAATGCATGATCGACTATGAGGATTATAGGGTTAAATTGTGTATGTGTTTTGATTGGCTTACAAAGAAGTTTCAGGAAAGAGGACTACAATTCAACCCTGATGATCTACCTCATATTGTTTAGAGTAATTCTCCAGGTACAACATCTACTCCATCAACTACAGCAGCACCTGCAGCAATCGCATCAGGACTAGCAGCAGCAGATAGCTCTATCCTAGTACCCAATATCTCACTGTGTGGACCAGAAATGTCATAGCATAATGATTATGAAAGTGGGTTGGATGATTTAGTGCATTACACACATTTTTTTCAATGCCTTAAACTTTGATTTTGGATTTAATTTATTATTTTATATTGATGTTTTTAATATATATATGCAATATATATAATTTTTTTCTGGAGTTAATTAGATTTTTATTTTTTTGTTTTATCTATAAATGTTTCTGCATGTGCTGAATCAAAACTAGAAGCAAAATGATTATTTTTTTTTGTTTTATGTTCCAATTTCTTTAGTATCTGTAGAAATTCTACAAAAAAAAAATTCGGTCAGTAATTACAGACGAATTGCGACAAACTTGCCAAAATTTTTTAATATCAATGCTCGATAAAAGGTCACCAAATGGTTGGTAATTCGTTTGGAGATCAATTATCGACCAATGATTTTCAAAGATTTTGATCGATTTTTTGTCGTAAATTTTTAGGGTTTTACCGACCATTTTGTGACCATTTACCGACCTAATTCTTTTGGTTGGAAAATGGTCTAAATATCATCATTTTTTTTCGGTATGGTCTGTAAATTGTCGGTATTTACCGACCATTTGGAGACCAATTATCGACCTTATTTATTCGGTTGGTAAATTATCAGAATATAGTCGGTAAATCTTCGTCGGCAGAGGATCCTTAGATGGTCGATAATTTCCCTATTAACTGATTTTTCGTCAGTAAAAATTGTAGCGATGAGGAAAATTGCGACCAAATATCTTGGTCAGTAAATTAACAGTTTTAGGTTTGCCGATCAAAAAACACCCAATTTCTAACCAAATAATTGGTCGGTAATATGGTGAATTTTAGTAGTGCATACACATCCCTGATGAAAAATTTTATGGTGTTACAATGATTATCCAACATGAATATTGCTTAACCCATTGACCAAATGGTTGGAATCCATCTCTACATAATCCTAATTTGACATTTCAACTCTCCATGAAAAATGAAGGATGCAACTGGTCAAAATGAAACATAGCCTTCGAGTCATATAGATAATGCATAACACTATCGTCCTTGTCATGATCATCATGCCAATGCATATCCTTAGCAGTTGTTTTTGAAACATACAATCTCTGTTGCCTAGGAATGAGAGGAAAGTAATACATCCTTTTATACAACACATCACCCAGTGTTATGTTGACTCCTTTCTCCTACTTTTGTACTGAGGATTCCCACATAACTTGCAACACTTCAATGTACTATCTACACCGCAATATATCATGCACCCATGCTCACAACAATCAATTTTGTCCATAGGAATACCCAATCCTTTAACCACCTTATTCGTATCATAAAAATTTGTTTGCAATGTGTTTCTCTAAGGTAGTACCTTTTTCATAAATTTTCTGGTGGAGGTAGCTAGTCGTACTGAGCGACTAGCGAACAATGTTATTTCTGTGTTGATTTCTAATTTTGATTCTGTCGCGGATGCTTGTGGATTGGGATATATATATATTGCTTGTTTCTGTGTTTTCTATTGTTTTCTGTTCTTAATCTCACTACCCGTGGAAGCGCGATTGCCCAGCAGTTTATCTATCAGTCTATCTATCAGTTTATCTATTTATCTATCTATCTATGTATTTGTTTATCTATCTATCTATCTGCCTATCTATTTGATTTTCTATCTATCTATATTTCTTTTTATCTATCTATCCATCTATATGTCTATTTCACTATAAAAAAGAATTGTTTAGCTACGAAATTTAGCTTGGGAAATAATCCCAAGTTAATTATCTAGGCATTAGCTATGGAATATTAAGAGATGTTTGATTTTACATTGAATTATAAATTATCAATGGATTTGTGATGGATTAGATTTTGAAATATTTTATTGAAAATTGTTCCTAGCTAATATTATCGTAAATTTTCGCACAAAGAATGGTGGCCATTTTAGCAATAACTTTAAATTTGGATATTCCCTTGCTAATTAATTAAAGATAAATCCATCGCTAAATAATATTCTAAAATTTTCTTAATGATTTTATATTTATTTACTAGCGATTATTCCTTAAATGATAATTTTCACAAAATATATGTATTTAGATATAAATTTTTTTTCTTGCTATTTTGGCTTGGGATAATTTTCATTGCAAATTTTTAATGAATTAATTTTTTTTATATTATTTATTTTAATATTTTATGTAATTTCATATATCTATCTATGATGGCTAACTTTTCAGCTTACATAGATGACTTAATGATTTTAATGATTTGTGATATAAATAGATAAACCAAAGTATTTTTTTTTCTCTCTACTCTTTAAGCTATCCTCTTGTCTATAAAGACCAAAAAAAATGACAAATATAAATACTAATAAAATTAATTTAAATTTAGAAAATAAAAATCTACCACAAAGTTCGGAGGTTACTAAAACTTTGGTTTCTCCGGGCATTTCAACCTAAATATCTAAAAAACAAAAAATATGGATGACTTCTATAGTTTGGACTCACTTTAATATAATAAAACAAAAAAATATTAGGGGTGAGGAATAAGAAATGGCACTGTAAAAATTTTGTAAGAAAAGTTTAACTTGAAAAAGTGTGTTGGGGATTGGACACATTAAAAGGCATACCAAATTATGCACCAAAACACATGGTACATTAGATCGTAGGAAAACCTAACTTATCTCTATATTTTGAGACTAGATCCAGTTCAGTCTTAAAGTTTACTGCCTTCATATACCATAGCGAGTTGGGTTGGGAAGGCATGACCGTACTTATCACATTGATGGATCTTCCGATCAGATTTTCGGAAGATCCAACGATAATGAGCATCATGCAGACATTTTTCAGCATCCTTATCATAGGTTTCTTAGGTCCACATCTTGGAACGATATACTAAAATATTATATGTTAGAAAAAAATTAATAATTAATGAATTTATGGTATATAGTGGAGTGGTATCCGTGACGTCCGATATTTGGACTATTCACGATGATGCATCTTATGCATGTCTCACCACCTATTATGTAGATTCTAAATGGACATGTGAATAAAAAAATTTTAAGATTCTCTGAGATTCTCCATCCACATGATGATCCTGCCAGTTTTGAGTGTATGTTAAATATCTTTAGAAATTTAAAATTCAAAAAAAAAAAATTTTAGTATCACATTCGATAACGCATCTAATAATGGAGTAACGATTAACATGTTGTTAGGAATATTAGAGACACTCCATTAAAGAGAGATTTCCACGTCAGATGCATGTGTCATGTGATTAACATGATTATGCAAGTGGGAATGAAGGTGTGTTTCCCCGCTTTGGAAAAACATATGTAACTCACTAACATACATTCGTATGCCTCGCAAACAATTGGAGCTCGGTAGTCTCTGTTTGTCTGTGAATCTTAAGTAGAAGAAATTCTAATCGGATCTGAGACACTATTGGAATTATACGTACCTAATTTTGGAGTCATGTGTGGATACAAAACATGTGATATCCGACTACGTCAATAGTAAGAGCGACAACTTTTTGTGATGACCACTAACTGGGTTTTTATGAATTTAATTATGATTCCTGAAGATTTTTTATGACATTAATTGAACATTGTGTTCGTTGGTTTATACTCACATGACTTGCATTGGCACTCAAGTACATATGCAATATTACTAGCATGTTTAGGAAGTATCGAGCTGACCCGAAACTTAGCATATGGTTACAAATTTGGAAACCAAGTACTAAAGTACTGGTCTACCATTCAATTTCTTTATTATCTCGCTACATGCAATGGACCTTAGGGGTTAAGGTGGAAGGTGGTAGGAATAATATTTTGACTTACATTTCCTCGTGCATGAACCTGGAAGACTCGCCTGAAGGGTTTATCCATGAGAAGTTGACTGACCTTTTCACAATACTTTGATACTAGGTATGTGGTAGTCGTAGTGAGGCTATGAGTATGGGGTATTTATACCATATTTGAAGATAATGATTTTCAATTAGTTATAGCTTTGGGAAAATGACGGGGTGGACATCGAATAGGAGCGAGCTGCTCTCGGTACTTAGATACCGATTACTACTTAATCCTATCACATTCTAATACTAATAATCTTGATATATTATAGTGGTGGAAATCATATGAGTCCAACTTTCTCGTGCTATATAAGATGACACAAGATCTATTGACTCCTCCGATGTCGAGCACAGTAGTAGAGCCTACTTTTTTTGCAGTGAATGTGATTTTGGATAGGAGATCAAGATTATGTCAAGATATTGTTGAGGCTTTAGTATGCATGAAGGATTGGGAGGATTCAAGGTTTAGCATTTAGAATCGTGTTGGGACTGGGAGTGGGACTACAGTGAATGCGGAGGAGTTGATTACTATTGATGATCTATATGATAGTGATATTGATATTGAGGTTGAAAATGATAATGATACGAAGATAGATGATTGATGAGGTTGCTACTTGATGCTTGATGGTTGACGATTGTAGATTGTAGGATTCCGACACACCGACAGCGACACTTTTGTTACAGCTATGCTTTTCCTTATAAATTATTCTTGATTCTAATTTTTGATTTCGATGTTTTGTACTTATTTTTATTTACATTGTATTTGCATTAATTTGGCTATTTGGCAATTGGCTTTGTGAGTGTGACCATGTAATTTTTGTTAAATAAAATTTGTGATTATTTTATGTTTATTTTTAATAATTTCATTAAAAATTTTAAAATATTATTCAAATAAATTATAATCTAATTAAAACATAATTAAAACAAATAACAAAAAAAATAAACTATATAACTATTCAAATATTTAAAATTTATAATTTAAATAATTTTAATTATTATCTAATTTATATTTTATAAATACAAAAATATTCTAAACAAAAAATGAAAAAAATAAAAAAAATTTAAATTTTTTTAAATCGCCCCGCACAGGCATGACCAGGCACGACCAAAAACCAGCTGTGCCAACCAAGCCATGCCGAGCCTTGCTTGAATAACCCGTGCAGGGCCAGGCATGGCATGGTTATTGTAGCCGTGCCAAGCCTGGCATGGTAGCACAGTTGGGCCTACAAAAATTATGTTGGACCAACTCAGCATGACTCGTTTGACACTTCTACTATAGATTGGGAAAGGTTCCATTGTTAATCCATCGTTATATCCACTTTAGCTACAGAAAAACTCCATTTAGCTTGTTACATGCTACCTTGGATTTTTATTTTAGTCATCTCTTTCTATCTATTTATATATTTGTTTATATCTCTGTGTACCTATTTATCTATCTATATATTTGTCAATCTATCAATGTATCTATCTGAATCTATCAATCTGTCTCTAAATCTATCTTTCAAACTATCTATAATTCTGTATATCAATCTTTTTATCAATCTGTCTATCAATCTATCTATCTATCAGTCTATCAATATTTTATTTATCTATCTATCTATGTCTTTATCTATTATCTACTTATCTATCTATAAATTTGTTTATATATCTGTCTATCTATTTGGCTATCAATGTGTCAATAAATTTGTCTATCAATCTATCTTTCTATCTAGCTATCTATATTCTATCTATCTGTCTATCTATCTGGTCTATCTATTTGTCTATTTATCTATCAATCTATCTGTTTATCTATCATTATGTATCTCTATCTATCAGTCTTATATCTATCTATCTATATGTCTGTCTGTCTATCTATCTATCTAACTATTTGTCTATCTATCTGTCAATCAATCTATCTGTCTATTTATCTATCTATCTGTATGTCTATCTATCTACTTTGTCTATCTATCTATCTATCTAATCTTCTATCTATCTATCTTATATCTATCAATATGTATATCAATATATTACTTATTTGTCTCTCTATCTGTCTATCTATCTATATATTTATCTTGTTATCTTTCTATCACTCTATCTATCTATATGTCTATCTATCTTTCTATATATCTATTTATCTATCTATCTATCTATCTATTATCTGTCTATCTATCGACCTAGCTATCTATCTTCCAATCTATTTGTCTATCTATATGTCAATTTATTTATTTATCTTTCTTTCTTTTTCTATCTTTCTATCTTTATATTTGTCTATATATCTATCTATGAATCTATCTATCTATCTTTCTATTTATTTGTATTTATCTGTCTATCTATGTGTATCTATCTTTATATCAATCATCAATCTATTTATTTGTCTATCGATCTGTATATTAATTTATCTATCAATATGTATATCTATCTATTTATATATCTAACTATTCAATCAATTTTCTATCTAATCTATTTATCTATCTATCTATCTATATATTTGTCTATATATCTATATATTGTATCTATCAACTATCTAACTGTCTATCTATCTATATATTTATCTATCTGGCACTCATCAGTCTATCTATATGTTGATCTATCTTTTATCTTTCTAAGTTTCAATTTGTCTATCTATCTATCTATATATCTATATCTGTCTACTATCTATTTCTCTATATAATATATATTTATATGTTGTTCTATCTGTCTATCTACCTACTTATCAATCATCTTCTATCTATATATCTATCTGTCTGTCTATCTATCCATCTATCTATTTATCTATATGTCTATCTATCTATCTTTCTATATATAATATATATATATATATATATATATATATATATACCTGACTATCTATCTACCTATCTATCTATTTATCTATCTTTCAATCTATCTATAAATCTAATCAATCTTTTTATAATATTTCTATCATTGTGTGTATCTATCTGTCTATCAAACAATCTTTCTTTCTTTCTATCTATATGTCTACTTATCTATCTATGATATGTTTATTTTTCTATTTATCAATCAACCTTTTAATCTATATATCAATCTATCTATCCTCGGTGTATCAATCTATCTATAATCATCTATATGTCTATTTGTCTCTCTGTCTATCTATCTTCCTATCTATCTATCTATCTATATATCTATCTGTCTATTTATCTATCTATTTATCTATCTATTTATTTCGATTATCTATCTGTTTAAATTCTTTGTCTATCTATATGTCTATCTATTTGTCTATCTATCTCTCTACCTAACTATCTATCATATGGCTATCTATCTGTCTATCATTTGTCTATTAATATTTTTATCAATCAATCTATTAATCTATCTATCAATCTATCCATTTATCTATCTATCTATCTAGCTGTATATCTATTTGTATCTATTATCTTTCTATCTATCTATTAATATATCTTTCTATCTATACGTCTATCTATCTATATGATCTTTCTATCTATATGTTTATCTATTTGTCTATCTATATATCTATACATCTTTCTATCAATCTATCTATCTATTTATATGTCTGTCTGTCTGTCGATCAATCTATGTAAATATCTTTGATCTATCTGTCTATATGTGATTTTCCCATCGCTAAAATAGAATAATGACAAATTATTGATGAAAATAATCTCAATCTAAAGTGCTCTTCATAAAATATTAACTACAAAATTCCTAGCAAATTCTGTAGCTAATTATAAATTTTTCCTTGCTATTTTTGATTGTAATTAAGAATAATAATTTATATTTTTGGATTTAAAATGTACAAAAATTCTCTAGCTAATTTGGCTATAGATAATTTCCCCTAGCAATTTTCATTCCAAAGCTATTTTCATAATTTTATTTTTTTTACAACAAATATTTAATTACATATATTTAAATTTATATATTAAATTGAATAAAAACATATACTATAAACCATTATTAAAATAACAAAAAGAAAACGTAGTTAATAAATTATTTTGATAGAATAGTCACATAGTTAAAACCAAAATATAACATAGAGTAGTAATCATTTTAAACTAATCATCATCCTCACCATATGATGCATTTGTGATAGGTTCTCATATGTGGGATACTCTGCTAGAACCTGTGTGCTAACTATCTTGTCAAGGCTACTAACTTTGACTCAATATAGGTCATCTTTTATTGTATTGCATTCTTCATTTCTTTCATTCCTACATACACACCAATTCAAACTTAAATGATACAAAGGTTGGCAACTTATTAATTTAGCAAATTATATATATGACCATCACTATATTGCATTTACCAATATGCATGAATAATTCTGATTTAGAGAATTATGGAGTTTTGCAACATAGATATATCATTTACCAATCATTGTGCAAATTTTATCCATAAAACAATATTGAATTTCTAACAGACTATTTTAGAACATGGATGAAATAAAATAATTACCTAGTAGCTATTGGAATCATCACCAAGAGAGAATCTAGTATAGATTGATGTCCACTACCAGAGCCTTATGACACATCGGAGAATGAAGCCTATATTTGGTCTTCTCGCACATCAGCTTCAGAACTAACCCATACATAATCTGGATGAAGAAATAAACATTACTCAGATGAAAATCTTTTAGTTTATTGAACTTGCATGATACTAAATTCAAATATCATATTTGAAACTCGTGATGCATTTTAGTTTTGAACAATACGGATCAGAAAAAAACATATAAATTTGATGTATATAAAATATAGAGCTCGTGAAATATTTGGCTTCTAGTCCGACAAGGTTTCCCATTATTGATTCCATCAATTAGGTATATCTTTTTGAATTTTCCTGCAGGGTGGGTGGATACTATGTTTATAACCTCAGTTCCTTCCAAAGAAGTGATTTATGTTTGATGCAAATGATGGCCAATCAATGTCTAATTTAAGATTAAAAAAAATTGAAAACATCAAGAAGATTCTTGGGCAGCAACAACATAAGCAGTATGATAGCGTCAAAGTAATAAGATATGGTCATCTCATGATAATTTCAGATCAGGATCATGAGGGCTCGCACATTAAAGGTTTAGTGATCAATTTCATTCACTATTACTGGTCATCTTTGCTTAGGGTTCCATCATTCTTAGTTGATTTTATCACCCTAATCATGAAGACAATGCAAATAAGTGGAAAAGGTGTACCCTTCTACACCAGTTGAGTTTATCACATAATACTTTAACCAACTAAGGAGCATGTTCATCATGCACAACTTAATGATAAAATGAACTAGAACAGCTGCTAAAAAAATGTCATCAAATCTACGTCTTAATCTCCTATTCAAACAAAATATAGCAATAGCTTCAAAAATTATCACCTAAAAATATAAAAAACTATGGATGCCTTCCCTCATAACACTTACTATGATGCATAGGTGTTGGTAGAATTATAGTGATTAAGAGAGTAGTGGCATTGATGGACTAAGAGAGATTCAGTAACAAAAAGGTGGTAATGGTACACTAATAGTGGTGGCATAGAAATACAGCTAACACTAGGGTCTTAGCTGTTATTTCTACAGACTCTATGATGGGCCAAAACAACATATTCAAATCTTTTAGTTATGCAAATGATAAGTCTACCTAATAAGGACTCATATTTTAACTAAGAAAACTAAGAAGAAGCAGCATGCTTCATGCATATTTTCACCTAGCCATATTCATGATCACCAAAGCCAACATAACCCCACCAGATATGATAGGCAAAACCCCAACTTAAAAATCTAAAACAAATTACAACGTGATTTATGCTACCCACTAGATATGCATAAGAAGCAACAAAAAATACCTCTTGTTCCACTCAATGGCTTGCACTTCATTAAGTGGTTAATCTTATCGTCTATGATTCCTTTTTCACTTGAACGGAAACAATCAGAGCTCATCTTCTCCATGCCTTACTCTTGACTTTGATATAATGTTTTGTTTAAAATATTTTTATAAATGTACATAAAAATAAATACTATAAGAAAAATCTCATATAGCTAGGGGGACAATTTGCTAAATAAATAGGCAATTTTTTTCACCAAACCGAACATAGCGATGGATTAATGACGGAACTGTTCTCAATCTAAAGTGCTCATCACTAAAATTAGTGAGGAAAGTATCCCTAGCTAATAATCTAAGCGACGGAAAAAGCCTTAGCTACAAAAAATAATTTCCCTAGCTAAATTAGTAAGCTAAATGAGAGTTTCCGTCACTAAATGGATTTAATGATGGAAGCTTTCCCTAACTAAAGTGTTCGCCCCTAAATATTAGCGATAAAAAAAGTCACTAGCAAATAAATTAGCGACGGAAAATTTTTTTTGCTAAAATAAAGTTATCCATAGCTAAATTAGCTAGGGAAAATGTTCAAACTAATTTAGCAAGGGATTTTTCCCTTGCTAATTATGCTAAATTAGCTAATTTTCAAGCTAATTAAGTAAGTGATTTTTCCCTTGCTAATAAAGTTATCCCTAGCTATTTTAATTTTAAAACTATTTTCAGAATTTGATTTATTATAAAATTTTTAATTAAATAATTTAATATTTTTATATAAAATTGAATAAAAATAGAAACTATAAATGATAATTTATAAATTTAAAAAAAATCATTTAATAACTTATTCTAATACATATTTTACATAATTAAAACATAAAAAAATAATAAAATCTTATTACATCTTATTCATCAATGTATCTACCGACAATGCATAAAGTATAATCTATTTATGTATTGACGTTGCTTTCTTTCTCTCTGTTCTTTCGAACACCAACTTTCTACTGTGACAAAGATGTCTAAGTCACAGTGCATCATGTCTAGTGAAAATTCCTTCACTTATACAATCTTCGTATGTGGATTAATGCGGTACCATATCTATAAGAAATTAAACCACTCAATCAAATCAAAATAAATAAAAAAAGATATGTTTTAAACAAATATATATCTGCAGTATATAGGTACATATACTAGCATTTCATTGGTACATATATTATTGCTGTATAGGTACATATAAACTGTAGTATTATGTGTACATATATACTGAGTACAAATATACTCAGTATATATGTACATAAAATACTATAGTATTATACTTCGTACATACTAAGTATATACGTATGTATATATCATAGTTTTTGTTATTGCTATTACTGCCGCTACCACTGCCACTTCTACTACTACTAACCCCGCCGCTACCCCGCCACTACTTGCCACTACCACCTATGTTGTTGCTAATAATAAAGTAGGGCGGTGATGATGCTCGATTGATGAACATGAGATTAAGCGAGTTTTTGACGAGGATGGGAGCTGCTTCTCCCAAAATAAGGACCCGATATGCCTCATGGACTAGAATTACATGATACTACACGAGCATCATCATCATTATCACTCTAAGACTTAGTACAATTAGAACCAATCTTGCATAACCTAGAGCAAAAAAACTTATTTACTCATATGTTCGGCTTTGTACAATGTGATAATTGCATATCAATATAATTACTAAGATTTTTAAGACCAACTTCTAGCTTCCTAGCTGGCTGGACCAGAGATATCATCATCTCACATATATAGGAAACGTCTAATATCAATGACTTTATTGCCTACATTAGTGAGCAATGCACGATGATGACCAGACCAGCCTGAGGCATTATATATTAAGTGTGTCTGTGTGTAATGAGTGTGTACGTATGTCAATATATACATGTCTACAAATAATATATGCACCCACTAATGTATATACTCGGTATATACAAATGTATATACTACAGTATAAAACTAATTATATACAAAGTATATATGTATGTATATACTACAGTATAAGTATGTATATACTACAGTATAAAGTATGTAATATACTGAGTATATAAATACATATATACTACAGTATATATGTATGTATATACTGAGTATATACATAAAAATATACTCAGTATATACGAAAATATATACTGATTATATACATACAAATATACTCAGTATATATGAACATATATACTCGATAAATATATACTATATACTCTGTATATACGTAGATATATACTTAGTATATACATACAATTATACCAAGTATATATGTATGTACATACTGTAGTATTATATGTACGTATATATAATCACCTAGCATTAGATGACACACACACTTGTACTTTCATGCAAATAACGCATAACATCAAAGACAATAGAAGAAAATAATATAGGACTTAAAAAACATGCATATATGTCTCTTAGGCATGGTCAGCAGTTCTAGTTCTTTTTCTCTGGTACTCCACATAGATAGAACATTGTTACACCTACACAGGAGCATAACACACTACATTTACTAACCAATAACTGATAACAAGAGTTGCAGATCTGAACTACACGATGTATACTGCACAAATAAGAGTAGCAAAAACAAACCTGCATTTGCGTGGAATTAATTTTTTGGTTCATCTCACAGCTTCAGAAGCCTAAGGTGTTGTTCCCAATACCATGGAGGACCAACCAAGCTTTCACATACCTATAATAGCTAAAACGCTACCCAAAAAATTTAGGGACGCATAAACAATTCATAGATATATAAAAATAGTTATTATAGACATGAACAAACACAAATTAAAGTTTATAGGCATACAGCTTCAACAAAAATCTAAAGACGTCCAGTAATGATGTTTAGAGAGAATGAGAGTGCAAAAATAAAATGTTTTAGGAATAATGAAAATAATAGAAGCTAGGCCTCCTTTTGATCAAGCTGAAATCGGTAAATATGGGACCCACCCATTAGAAGGACCGTGGCAATGTCTGAATGCTTTGAATTAGAATTTTTTCATTTGTCTCACATAATGTGTCCTACAAAGATTCATTATTAGATTAATCGACAAAGCAAAGAACAAAACTAGAATAAAAAAAATTGAAACCTATAAAAAAATCTTATCATGTTTTGCTACACAGACAAAAATCAATAATAGTTCAAATTTTTATACGAAATCATCCTCATAATTAGTAGGGAATTTTGTGCTAGCCTTTCCTGCGAGGTTTCACAGCAGAATCTCGAAATGCTATCTATTACGTCAATTCTGCTAACTGTGACTCTATATAGGACATTTACTGTTTCATTACATTCTTAATTTCTTTCATCTCATCATATCTTTAATTTCTTGCATTTCTTCAATCAAATAAATAATCTACTCCTTCTTCTCTTCTTTCATTTCCTACATTTCTTCCTTCAAATTAATATACTACTCATCCTTCTGTTCTTTAATTTCATATATTTCTTCCTTCAAATGAGATATCTGCTCATTATTCTTTTTCATTTTGGTCTCCATAACAACAATACATTGATTTGTTTCCATTGCTTGTTGTTCGACCGCCTCATCCACCATTGCTGAGATAGCTGAATTAGAAGCACGACTACTACAACAAAATGCCACTCCCTTCAAGCTAATGTCATACACTCACTACTTCTTACGACCTTTTGTGGTCTCCA
This sequence comes from Sapria himalayana, assembly GCA_029783825.1. Classification (NCBI taxonomy): domain Eukaryota; kingdom Viridiplantae; phylum Streptophyta; class Magnoliopsida; order Malpighiales; family Rafflesiaceae; genus Sapria; species Sapria himalayana. Next base: position 25,261 of record JAREIK010004034.1, on the reverse strand, counting down.
AATAAATAGGCTCATAGACAATTGGTTAAAGATCCATGTAACCCTCAACTTATTAATGAGCAGATGTTACATGTTCTTCCATTAGTTCGTGAGATAAAATAAAAAATAATAATATTCTAGATATACATAAAATAAAATAAATATTTTGTATTCCAGACAATTTTAAAAATGTATTGTAGTATTATAAAATTTTATTAATATAACAAATTCTTATAGTAATCATCTGAGACTTATTGTCAACAAACTGACTATCCACTTTCTTCACGTGTATCTTCCTGAAATCTCATAAAAATTAGAATCTCGACCTAATTCTCCAGCCAAGAATATGTTTTTATTAAGTCATAAAAAATCAAATGATCAAAAAAATTAACAAAATTAATAAATCCATGCATAGATTTGATTAATTAGACTATTAGGACAACCACTAAATGTATAAATGTTTAAAATTTTTAAATTGCACGAAATTTCAAGCATGCTCAATGCTCAACTTTGACCCTCCCGTGTGTTGACATATTCTTGAACCTAGTCCAACTACCTCACTTCATCGATGTTTTGCTAGCAATATCTGATTTTTTTCTTCACATCTGGGTCCTCCCAATAATTAAGCAACACCGGCCAGTCATCCTCAGATATAAAAATAGGTCTTTCTTTCATATTCCTCAATATATGGACAAAATCATAATACCATTGAGTAGCTTTGATCTCTCATAATGACTTTATCTTTCAATAAAATTTTGGCGCCAATGTGCAATGATTCTATATATAGAAAAATCACAAAAAATTTATACTAACAATAAGAACATAATTATTTACTACTTGAATAATAACTAACATAATAGTTAAGTAATTAGATAATTATTTTTCAATACTTTTGTTTTGTTATTTTTACCTAAAAGTCATTAAAATAAGACCCTTTTGTCAATTCAGAAACTTTCCTCCAGGAGAATGCTTTAGTATCAGCTATTTTCTTGAAATAATTTGTAATTATAGTTGGACACCTGTGAAATAGAATAAAATTGTCAAATAAATAATTAACATGGAAAACAAGCAAATCATAACAATATAAAAAAAACCACTGATATATAACATCAAAAATTTTTTTCAAGTCATATTTACATATTCTTTTACCTCTCATCCACAATCTCAATTACTAACTTTGCACTGACTTCAGAGGAAGGCACAACATTTAATGATGTCATTTTTTTTGTAAACGGGGGAACTATCGGCATAAAATGTAGTGTAGAAGATAGAGATAGATCAAAAGTGTGTGAAGGAAGCATAATGGTTGGTGGACTTATATCTGATAAAGGTGATAGTAGATGTTACAATGATGGTGTTGGTGATAGAAATGAAGATGGTGATTATGATGTTGAAGTCTGGATATGGTGGGTATGAGTGGCACTGATTTTGCAACATGATGTAACATAATAGATGAATTTAGTTCATTTCTATCTCCATGTCCACCTCCACCATGGCCATGTCTTTTGGCACCATCTACTGGACAAAATAAAACATACAACAAATAATAGAGATACGATGAACAAGCATGTATTTTAGAATAAAACACACTAATAGATTTCAACAAAATATAGAAAGTCTTTGATAGTTTAATATTATAATAAAATTATAACAATTTAATTATCATCATCACTATCATCCTTCAATGAATTTTCTCAAATTTTGTCTGATTCCGATAGAAGTTCAAACTCATCTTTAGATAGAAATTGATCATCTTCAATTTTTATTAGCCACAATTTGAGTCACATAAATTTTCTGGATATTCATCTACATGTATAGGCTCAATATTATTTATGTCATCTTTCTGGAATTCCAGTTCAATATCTAAGTCTGCACTTCTTTGTTAAGATGTTGGTACTTCAAAATTTGATCGAGCTTTGATTTTGCAATTGCCCATCAATCACTATTATCACGAGATAAACTGGACATGTATACAATATACTTGAGTGGCTTGAATTGCCATATAAATGGCTCATATTGATTATATATAAGTCTATGATTAACATCCACTAGCTTATAATATGAATGCATCTTTGTCCCCATATTTCATGTATCTAAGTTTATGCTAACATCCACTAGATTATAATCCGAATGAATCTTTGTGCCCATATTTTATGTATGATCAAACCATATGCACATAATAATACAATCATATATTTCGAGTCTAGGATACTCCAACTCATAAACTTTTTTGAGTTTACCATAATAATCAATCTCATCTTCACTATAACCTGAGCATTTACTGCATACACCACTATTCATTATTATTTTAGAAGAATCGTGCCCATTTGTCTGAAATTTATATCCATTAACAAAATGCCCAAGATAGGTTGTCACATATCTAAACGGGCATTTTCTCAGATTCTAAATGAAAATATTTGAATCTCCATTTGAAGGATCGATTGCATGTGATATAAATTAAAAATTATGTAACAATAAAAGATACTAATAAATTAAATAATTCAAAAATTTTAAAGTTATTAATTCCAATAATTTTTGAACCAAATCGCAAATTTAGTTTTTCTAGAATATATCGACATCATTACTGGAAATTATGGTTGCCTATATTTTAAACTCTTAATTAAAACTGCACAAATAAAAAGAGAGAGAAAAATATATCAATTTTTAATAATTCCTAGTAAAGATAAAATTAAATTATGATTAAATCTACAACATTATAGGTATACATACTCAATATATGATGCAACCTCCTCACAATAAAGTAAAACGTAGCTCCGGTTGCTTGTACTCTTTATCTATCATACATCTTTTCATTATTCTTCCAATTGCTCTTCAGGGTGCTTGAAGATAGATAGTTTGTCCATAGAATCATCTTCTACCATCACATGACTTTATCATTCCGAGGCACATTCTATTCTTTGTTTTGACATGATACTCAATAATAAGAACAAAATTATGATGCTTCTTCTACTAAATATGCATTACAATTGAACCTTCAACTTTTGCGTTATTTCTAATATTCAATTTCAACTTACGAAGATACCTACTACCCACAATGTTAAATTCAATTATATTAATTTACAATATTACTTATGTATGAAATAATAAAACATAGCAATTATGTATTTACCTTTGAAAAGAATACATCCACCTGTATTCAATAGCCTTGCTATCCTTTGCTTCATAAGCCAAATGGACTGGTAAATGCTTCATCGAGTCAAAAAAATCTCGATGAGAATATCCATTCAAACTTACAAATAATAAGTGGAATGTCATTCTCCAGCCTCACCATGTCATCTATTTTGATTGTGGTTACAATTAGCTGTTTGAAAAATAAAGTTCTGTAAGGACCTTCCAAACACTTAGGGAAGTATTCATGGAATGCATTATTAGTATTAATCTCTGCATAAACATGATAGTCAAGACTTTTTATTCCAAATATATTAAGATTCTTCATATCAACGTATTTACCCATATTGACACATATCCATCTAATGAAAAAAAATGCTAATTATGTAGAATTCAAATTCCAAATTAGAAACAAAACTTAATGAAAAATATAGTAGTGATCAACTAAGAAAAAAAAAATGCAGATATGATACCACCACCACTAAAACCAATTCAAAATCCAAATCAAAGAAGATTAGTTCTAAGAAATGCTCATATTTTCTAACATTAACTCAAAATGTCAAACCAGATGAACCACATGATATTCATTCAGAAAAAAGAAACTATGATTTGTTGGGAATCAGAACTAGATTATTAGTTAATGACAGATTGTACACCGACAACCTGCATCGTAGTATATTCAAGTGAAGCAGATACATCACATTAGAATCAGTTGATGAACTTGAGTTACTTTGTTTTGACACCACGTGCTCTGTAGTCCGTTTCACTTCTCCTCTCTTCCTCTTCACAAAGATAGATAAAAAGGTTTAATGCTTGAATGCCTTAGCATTTTTATATTTCATGGAAACTATAAATAAACAAAAAGAGCAATATATAAAAGTAAACTAAAATTATAAAAATTTTAAAATATAAATAAAAAAAAGAAATAGATTTTTATTAACCATAAATGATATATTTCATAAATAAAAAAAATAATATAATAAATAAAGTATTTCAATAAAATATTATATTATAAATTTTTATGAATTCAATTTATTTTTTATGAATATAATAAGAAATAATTATATAGGCATTAAATTTCATATTATTTGATATAAAAGTATAATTTATAAAATTCTAAAAATTACTTAAAGTTAGAAGTTTAATAAAATAAGATATTTTTATTATTTTATAAAAATGAAATTTTAAAGTTAATAGAAAAGATCTTATTCAATTGCTTAATTCTTAGAAATTTTAGTAGGGACAAATATACAATTTAAATTCAAATCAACTTAAGGTCAGTTTGGTAGTACTTTTCAAAAGTGTTTATAGGGATAAAAATTAAGTGTTTTTAGGACAAGAAAATAAAATTTCACTATTATTTTAAATAACACTTTTAAAAATCTAAAAAAAAATTGAAGTGTTCTTTTAATAACCACAATGACATATTTATTTTTTTAATCTTCAAATCTTTTTGATGTAATTAAAACATCTATGTATTATCTTTAAATATCAATTTATTGTTTTTAAATTTTTTGAAATATTTGAATTTTTTTTATAATTCAAAAATTTAAAATCTTCTAGTAAATATTTTTAAAAAATTTCTATAATCATAAAAATTTTTTTTAAATATAAATTTTTACTTGTTTATTCATTAATTCAGATATTGGTAAAATTTTATTTATTTAATCATAAAATTAAATATTTTAGTTTTATATAAGTAGTAATTTTTATGTATGTTTTTTTATAATTAAAATATCTTAAAATGATCATAATTATATAATTAATTATTTAATGTTTTTTAAATACAAATATTTAATTATCATAATTAAATTTTTGAAAAAATATTTGTATAATTTTTTTAAATTGTATAATCATAAAAATAGGTTTTTAGCCTATATTAATCTAAATTATTTATTTATAATATCCTATTTTTATAATTATATGAGAAGAATGTGACTTTCAAGGATTGCTCATTCATAGACCATGACATACCTATAATTTTGAAATTACATAAAATATTAAAAAAATTAATATAAAAAAATTAATTCATTATAGATTTGCAATGAAAATTATCCCAACCAAAATAGCAGGAAAAAAATTCATATCTAAACATATATTTGTGAAAATTATCATTTAAGAAATAATCGCTAGTAAATAAATATAAAATCATTAAGAAAAATTTCAGAATATTATTTAGCGAGGGATTTATCTTTCATTAATTTAGCAAGGGAAAATCCAAATTTAAAGTTGCTAAAATGCCCACCATTCTTTGTGTGAAAATTTACGATAATATTAGCTAGGAACAATTTTCAATCAATATTTCGAAAAATCCTCATCAAATCCATTGATAATTTATATTCGATGTAAAATCAAACATCGCTTATTATTCCCTAGCTAATGCCTAGATAATTAACTTGGGATTATTTCCCTAGCTAAATTTCGTAGCTAAACAATTTTTTTATAGTGAAATAGACATATAAATAGTTAGATAAATAGAATGAAATATAGATGATAGATAGACTATAGATAGATAGATAACAAATACATAGATAGATAAATTGATAGACAGATAGGTAGACTAAAAGATAGACAATAGATATATAGATAGAATAGATATAGATAGATAGTATATAGATATATAGATATATAGATATATAGATATATATAGATAGTATCTATATATATATGGATAGGATAGATAGATAATATGATAGACATATAGATAGACAGACAGATAGATAGATAGAGAGACAAATAGATAGAAAGATATATAAATAGATGGATAGATATATCATAGATATATAGAAAAATGGTAGATAGATAATTTGATAGATAGATAAACACATAGATAGATAGATCAATAAATAGATAGACAGATAGATAAACAAAAAGATAGACAAAAAGATGAAAGATACTAGACATATATAGATAGATTTTATATAGATAAATAGATAAACAAATAAATAGATAGATGGATAGACAAAAGATAGATAGACAGACAGATAGATAGATATAGACAATAAATATACAGATATATTGATAGAAAGATAGATTGGTTGATTGATAGAAAGATAGATGAAGATAGGTAGACAAATAGATAGATATATTTATTATATAGACAGATAGATAGATAACAACAAATAGATATACAGATAGATAGATAAATAGATTGATGATAGAAATATGGATAGAAGATAGTTAGACAAATAGATAGATAGATATATATATAGAGAGATAGATAGATATGATAGAGACATATAGATAGACAGACATATAGATAGACAGATAGATAAATACATCGATAGAAGACACACAGACATATAAACAAAAACAAATAAATAGATAGCAAAACAAAAAAACGATAGATAAACAAACAATCAGGGAGGCATACGGTCAATCACATTGGCAGACAAACAGATTGACACATGGATAAAGAGATAGTCAAATAAATAGATAGACAAATACATAGATAGATATATAGATAGTTATATAGATAAATTCATACATAGATTGATATATCGATAATTAGACAGATTGATTCACAAATTGAAATATAGAAAGTAGTTAGATAGATAAATAGATAACAAAATAGATAGACAAATAGATAGGTAAATAAAGACATAGATAGATAGATAGATATATAGTTAGATAGATAAAAGATAGATAGATAGACAGATATATACATAGATAGATAGATAGTTGGATAAATAGATAGATAGATAAATAGATTGATAGACATAATGATAAGATTGATTTATATATAGTTTGATAGGTATTTTTATAGAAAGATTGAAGGATAGACAAACATATAGATATACAAACAGATAGACAATTATATTAATAAAGAAAGATTGATAGACATATTGATAAATAGATAGATAGATAGATAGATTGATTGATTAATTGATAGAAAGACACTCAGGTAGGTAGACAATTAGGTAGGCATGCAGACAAACAAATAACAGACAAACAAATAGACAGTTGACACATTAATAGAAATATGATGGATAGAAAGATAAATCGATAGATAGTTTGATAGATAGATTATCATACTGATTAATAGACTATTAGATATATAATTAATACATATATTGATAGATAGATAGATAGATAAATCAATAATAGATAGACAGAAAGATAGATAGATAGATTTTAAGATTGATAAATATACAATATATAAAGATATAAAGAGATAGATAGATATATAGACTTATAGATAGATATATAGACATATAGATAGATAGAGAGATGAGAGAAAGATAGATAAATAGATAAATATATAGATCATAGGCCGATAGATAGATAGATATACAGATAGAAAGATTGAAAGATAGATTTGAAGATAGATTGAAAGATAGATGATAGATAGATTGTAGACATATTGATAGCAAATTAATAGATATATATAGGCCAATTGATAGACTGATAGATAGATTGTAAAAAAGATTGCTAAATAGATTAATAGATAGATTAATTTGATAGAATGATAGATAGATATATAGATATATAGATAGATAGATAGATAGAAATATAGATATATAGAAATATAGATAGATAGATAGTCACACAAACACACACACAGATTGATAGATAGATGATAAAAAAATCAATAGATAGATTGGTAGAAAGATTGTTAGATCGATTGATAGATAGATTCATAAAGATATTCATAAATTGATAGATAGATTGATTGATAGACAAATTGAAAGACAAATAAATAGATGGATTGATAGACAAATATATAGATAAATAAACATATACATAGATAGATTGACAGATACATAGACATAGTTTGATAAATTATTAGAAAAATAGATAGATAAATAGATAGATAGATGTACATATAGATGAATAAATAGATAGAAATAGATAATACATACACAAATAAATGAACATATTGATTGATTGATAGATAGAGAGAAAGATAGACAAATAGTAAATAGATAGATAGACAGTTAGTGAGATATCAGACACACACAAACATAGATAGATAGACAGAGAGATAGATAGAAAGATAGACTTATATATAGATAAAAAGATAAACTGATAGATCATTAGACAAAATATATACAGATGGATAGATAAATAGATAGACAGATACTCTAAAAGATAGATTGATAGTCATATTGATAGACAGATTGAAAGAGAAATAATAGACATATATATAGAAAGTTTGATAGAAAGATACATAGACAGATAGATAAACATATAAATAGATAAAAAGATTTATAGATAGAATATAAGATAGATAGATAGTCATATAGATAGTCATAAAGTTAGATAGATATATAAACTGATAGGTTGACATATTGATTGTCAAAAATATAGACAAAAACATAGGTAGATAGATATATAGATACATAGATAGACAAATAGATAAACGAATAGATAGACATATATTTGATAGATATATATATAGATAAATAAATATAGACAAATATATTGACAAATAATCAAACAAATAGATAGGCAAATAGATAGATGGATAGATAGACATATATTTGACAGATATATATATATTATATATATATATAGACATAGATTGACAAATAATTAAATAAATATATAGGCAAATAGATAAATAGAGAGATACATATAAAGATAGACTTATATATAGATAGATAGATATCCAATAGATAAGACGATAGATTGACATATAGATTGATAGACAGATAGAAAATAGATAGATAGATAGATAGACTAATAGATAGATAGTTAAGTTAATTATATAGATAGATAGATATATATACTAATAGATAAACATTTAGAAAGTTAAATATATAGATAGAGAGATAGATAAATAGATATACAAATAGATAGATAGATAGATACATAGATAGATATATAGATAGATAGATTGATAGAAATTTAGATAGTCAAATATATAGACATAATATAATAGAGAGATAGTTAGATAGAAAGATAGATTGATTGATAGACAGATAGATAGACAGACAGATAGATAGATAGATAAACAATTAAAATATAGAAAGGCATATAGAAAGATAGATAGACAGACAGATATATTATATATATATATATATATGAAGGTAGATAGATAAATAATAGATTGATTGATAGACAAATTTATATACAATTAATAATAGAAGATTGATAGATAGATTAAAAGATAAATTGATAGAGAGATTAAAAGTAAGATAGATAGACCGATTGATATAAATATTGATAGAAAGGTAGAGAGATAAATAGATAGATAGACAAATTATTAGATAGATAAACAAATTGATAGGCATATGGATAGATAGGTAGATAGATAAATAGATAGATACACACACACACACACACATAAATAAATAAATAGATAGATCGGCAAATAGATAGATATATAGATAGATAGACAGATAGATAGATTAATTGATAGATAGGCTATTATATATATTGTAAATAGACATATATAGAAAAATATATAGATATATAGATATATAGATAGATAGATAAATAAATAGACAGATAGATACATAAATAGACAGATAGATAGACCAAAAGATTGACAGATATATAGACAAATAGAGAGATCAATAGATAGACAGATAGATAAATTTACAAAATTATATACAGATATAAATATATTGATAGACAGACAGATAGAAAGATGGATAGATATACTTATAGTTAGATGGATAGAGAGTTGGATAGATAGATAGATATATGGATAGATATATAGTGAAATAGATAGATAGATAGATAGATAGGCAGATTATAGTCAAATAGATAGACAAATAGATAGAGAAATATATATTCAGATAGATAGATAGATTGATAATTAGATTGATTGATTGATTGACAGAAAAATAGAAAGATAGATAGACATATAGGTAGATAGATAGATAGACAAATGGATAGATAGATCAATAGATAGATAGAAAGATAGTTAGACTGATAAATATACATATAAATAGACATATTTTAGTTAGACATATAGATATACACATTGATAGATTAGTGATAGAAATGTTCAAATGAAAATCTTCCATCACTAAAATTATCATAGATATTCACTTAATGAAAAGATGGAAAATTAGCGACGAAAATAAAGATGGAATATCCCTAGCAAATTAGAACGAGACAAAACCCATCGCTAAAAAATTATCTAAATTTATTTTTTATGATTTTATATATAATTGAAAGCGATTATTCCTTAATATTTATTTTCTCAAAATATATGCATTTAATTAGGGTTTTTTCCAAATCTATTTGGGTTAGTGATAATTTCCATCACTAATCTTTAATTATTTAATTTTTTTACGCATTATTTTATAATATTTTATCTAATTTTTTATATTAAAGGTATGTCATTGTCTATAGATGAGCGATCCTTGAAAGACACAATCTCTTTATATAATAATAAAAATATATATTATTGATTAAAAATTTTAAAAAAATATAAATACGACTAAAAATTTATATTAAAATAGACTAAAATAACTATTTTTTTATTATAAATTATTTAAAAATTATACGAAATTTTTTCCTATAATTTTTAAATATCATATTTAAATAGTAGTATTATAAACATTATATAATTTATTATATAATTATAATAATTTTTAAAATATTTTAATTAATAAATAAACATTATAAAAATAACTACTAATAAAAAGTTAAAATAAACAATTATTAGATTAAATATAAAAATTTACAAAATATATGAATTAATGAATAAACAAGTAAATATTTATTATTAAAGTAAAAAAATAATTTTATGATTATAAGAATCTTATTATATATAATGACTAAAGATTTGAAAATTTTGAATTATAAAAAAAATTCAAATTTTTCATAAAATTAAAAAAAAAAGTTGATATTTAAAGATTCATACATAACTATTTTAATTACATCAAAAAATGATGATTTAAAAAATAAATATCTCAGTATGTTTATTAAATGAACATTTAAATTATTCAAATTTATAATGACTAAAAGATTCAAATTTTATGGATTTATAATTATTCCTATTATATTAAAAAAAAAATTGAAAATTCTTATAAATTTATAACCATAATAATATATAAATATATGAAATACTTTATTATTATATATTATTATTTATTTATTAATGAAATAATATCATTTATGGTTAAATAAAAATCTATTTCATGTTTTTTATTTAAATTATTTATGTTTTATAATTTTAGTTTACTTTTATATTTTTATCTTATATTCTATTCATTTACATCAAATTTTGTATTTATAGTTTCCTTGTCAAAAACGCTAAGGCATTAAGCACTTATCATTTTTTCTATCTTTCAACGACGATGAGAAGAGAAGTGAAACAGGACTAAGGGAGCAAACTACAAATCTATCTCTTCTTGTTACGAGGTAATATTATCATATCTCTTCTCCTTTGGAATTCTATATACATATCTCTATCTTATCAATTTAATTACTATTGGACATTATATATAAATGTCTATACATTAATATATATATATATAATGTATTACATTATATATAAACACTGATACGTTTAATAAACTGATAATGGTATATATAAATATTTTTACATATGTATTAATGTTTTAAATATATATATAATTTACATAAAACTATCTATTTATATAATTTTATATAATAATTATATAACATATATGTTTATACATTTTTGTAAATATTTATTAACATATAATTTTTATTAAATATATAATATTTATAATGTTTATATAAATGTGTATATATATTATATAAAATTTATAAAAGTGTTTCATATAATATATATATAAATAACATTTATAAAAATTTAAGAACAAATATTATATTAAAACACTTGTATAATTATATAATCATATGCCATTATATAATCACATAGAGACATATATAGATATATATAATGATAAAAGAGAGATAGACATATTGATAGACATATAGATAGAGAGATAGATAGCCAGATTTATAGAAAGATTGCTAGACAAATTGATGGGTAGATTGTTAGATAGATTGTTTGATAGATTAATAGATAGATAGAAAGATAGACAGATGATAAATAGATAGATAGATAGATAGAAACATTATTATATAGATAGATAGATATATAGACAAATAGATAAATAGATAGATAGACAAATAGATACATAGATAAAAAGTGAACACACACACACACACACAAACACACACACACACACACACACACATATATATATATATTGATATATAAATTAATACAAAAATAGATTAATAGATATATAGAAAGATTAAAGATTAATAGAAATATTGATAAATTGATTGAAATACCGAATGATATACGTATTAATAGACAGATTTAATGAAATATAGATTGATTGATTGAAATAGAGATAGATTGATATATAGATAAATATATTAATAGAAATATAGATAACAGATTGATTAATTTATTGACAGATAGATACATCGACATTTAGATAGATAAATACATATACAGATAGATATATAGATAGATATACAGATAAAAGATTGATTAATATATAGATAGATACATACATAGATAGATATATAGATAGATAGATATATATGTACACACATAGATAAATAGATAGACAGACAGACAGATAGATAGATAGATAGATAAACAGATAAATAGATAGAAAGAAGCACTAAAAGATATGTACACTTATAGACAAATAAATAGATAGATAGATAGACAAATAGAAAGAAAGAAAGATATATAGATAGAT
>JAREIK010004034.1:0-7500 GCA_029783825.1 Sapria himalayana | reverse complement strand
ACATATATATAATACTATATATATATATAGTATTTAACATTATGTATATCAAGATATTACTATATATAAATGTATTTATCTACATTAATATACATAACTATATATAAACATTAACCATAAAGAGTATACATGGGTGGTATTTGGTATGCTGACTTGATATCTACATCAATATACATTACTATATATAAATAGTATACATAAACAACATACATAAACATAAGTGTATTTTATATAAGTGTATTTAAACATAACTATACATCAATATGTATGTGTGATATAATTCGAATTTCTTATATAAGTGTATTTTACTATATTTATAAATATAAAAATAGTATACATAAACATAACTATATATAAATATAACAATATACATTTAATATACATACATACATACATACATACACATATACTATATATATATATAATTATATATAAATATATTTACAATATGTATTCAACATATTACTATATATAAATGCATTTATCTACAGCAATACCTATACATAGCCATATGTCTTCATATATATATTACATGAAAAAAATATATAACTACATATACAACATGTATAGCAACATGCTTCAGAAAATTAATATCCATTCATCATTCATCTCATTCATACATATCTTTTTTGGATATTGTATAAATCTTTATCATTTTTCCATATATTTTAGGAACTTAAATTTAATTTTTTCAACCTAAAATGTATTTTTATTATATTTTTATGTTTGTATAATCATTATGATTTAATATGTTTAGATTTTGTATTTTTGTTTCACATAATATCATTTAACTAAAATTGATTTCTAATAAAATGTTCATTTGTTTAAAATACATGTTGTAAATTTCAAAATAAATAACAATATGTTTGTAATAAATATTATAAAAAAATTTTAAAATATATACATGATATAGTTTCAATTTACAAAGATAAAACTGTAAAATTAAAATTTATCTACAAAATAAAATTTTCGCCTCAAAATATGCAATATGTTTATTTATTATAAATAAACAATGTTCGAAATGTATTTATTAATTACAAAAAAAAATCGTAATGTATTAAATTAAAAAAAAAATTTAAAAATAATTATTGAAAAAAAACAAATTCATATATTGATATGGTCATTTATATATTTTGAATAAAATTAAAAATAATTACTCGTAGAAAAATTTACTCATGTATTTATATGGTAATTTGTTTTGTTTGAACATAATTAAAAAAATAATTGATTTTTTATCAAATATTAAAGGCATGTATCTATATGCACTCCATTATATTTATTTGAATTTTAAAGTTTCTAAAAATTTATTAAAAACAATAAATAATAGGTAGAAATTTATCATAGACATTAATATTTTAATAAAATATTTATAGAAAAACAAAAACAATATTATCTATTTATGAACTATATTTTCATTTTTAACATAAATGTAAAAACAAAATAATTTACAAATATGCCAACTTCATTTATTTATATGAGTATAATGATAATTATTTTAATATAAATATTAAAAAAATAACTATGAATAAAATAGATGCTCATATATATTCATAATTTCATTTTATGCATTAATATGCTTCACACAAACACACACACATGCATACACACCCACACACACACAAATATTTGTTTAAAATATAAATAATTTACAATAATTTATATAATATTTTATTTTAATTAAATTTTCAAAATCAAAAAATTTTAAATACATTTACACACACACACACACACACATATATATAATAGATTCATGTGTAACATTAAAAATACATTACCTATATAGGTATATGTGTATGTTTGTATGGGTGTACAAGTATATGCATGCATAAAAATTTATACACACTACTTTGAAAATGTAGATACATGTGTGAATATATACAAAAGTACAAAATGTGTATGATGATATATAATGTATAGTAATGTATATGGATGTATAAATGTGTGTGTGTGCGTAGGGCAGTGTTTATGCACATATATATTTATGCATATATATGTAAATATCAATATTAATTTTGAGAAGAAAAATACTTTAGCACATATATATTAAAATGGTCCATAAATTTGCGAGAGCATGAGTAAAAAGTGTCATTTCTTAGCTAATATCTATCTAATATTATAATTTGTTGAGAGTTCTACTATAACACTTTGCCTCAAAATTTGATCAGAGTTCTACTTGCAATGATAAGGTTCATTCAATACTACATACCATGGAGTTACATTTTCATTCAATATTATAATTTATTCAAATAAAAAAATCTATCTAATATCTTCTTCAACAACTATTCTATCTTCTTTTCCTTTTTTGATAAGCTATTTCAATGATGATTATATGTACATTTATTATCTAATATCTCTAGTTCAAACTATTGTAATAGTAAATTCCATAAAATCAATCTAGGCCTGACATCTTTCTTTTCTATGAGATATTTGATTATAGAATATTTAGTATATACTATGACTTTAGTTCCCAATAAATTTGATATTAATTTTCCAAAAGAAAAGATTGTTTATACAAATTCTTTCTCTATAGTGGTGTAATTCAATTGGGCATTTGAGAGTGTTGTTATCATACTATATGATAACTATTTATAAATATTTGTATAACTATATAAAAATCTTCATAATTTATATTTAACTATATTTGTAACTATGTAAACTATTTTTATAACTATATTAATAACTATATATAACTATTTTTTTAACTATATAATATTTTATAACTATATGAGTAATTCTATATAACTATATTTTTAACAAAATATATCATATGTATAATAATATATAACTATATATAATTGTATTTTACTAAATGTATAACTATAAAAATGTTATATATAACTATATCTTTAACTACATACATATTTATAACTATATGTGTATAACTATATATAAATTTTGTATAACTAAGTAATACTTTATATAATAAAATATAACTATATTTGTATCTATGTATACATATCTATTCATATAATTAAATCTATATATTTATTTATAACTCTGTATATATTTATATATAACTACTTATAATTAATTGTATGAATATATCTATATATAATTATATGTTTAATATAAATCTAATTTTAATTATATATACTATAGGTATAAAACATGTAGAGCTTGATCGCCTTCTCTCATGATGATCTCTTGAGGTCTATTGATTCTGTTTCTTTCTCTCATTAGATCTCTTTACTGCCATATGACAAAGGGATTCAGATTTAGTGGAAGAAATGAGGTTTACGTTCACAAAGCTATTTAGCAAGTTGTTTGCCAACAAGGAGATGAGGATTTTTATGCTAGGTATTGATGTTGGCGGTAAGGCAACCATTCTGTATTACTTGAAGCTTGGTGAAATTGTCACCACAATTCCTACTATTGTTTTCAATGTAGAAATTGTTGAAAATAAAAACATCAATTTCATTGTATGGGATGTTGGGATCAAGACAAGATTCGCCCTTTTTCATTGAGACCATGGTCTCATATTTGTGGTGGACAGCAATGACAGAAATCGAGTTGTTGAAGCCAGTGATGAGTTGCATAGTATGCTAAACAAGGAAAAGCAGTGAGATGTAGTTTTGCTGGTGTTTGTCAATAAACAATATATTACCAATGCGATGAATGCAACTGAAATTACTGTCAAGCAAGGACTTCACTATCTTCACCAACACCATTGGCACATTCAGAGCACCTGTGCTAACTCTGGTGTGCGCCTCTACGAGGGTCTTGATTTTCTTTCCAATTACATTGCCAGCAAATCATAAACAATTTTAGCAGGATGAGACAAACTTTGTTGACAAATATGGATGTGGATCTAATCTTTGCCGATTTTGCTTGAGTTTTGTTCTGTTATGTGGATGTAAGCATCTGTTTCTAGGGGGATTCAAATTGTATTTATATTTATATATTGCACGCCTGAAATACAAGGCCGCATTTACTTTGTTCTTATTTGTTGTAAGCCGAACTTGTTTGTTTTATATTTTTTGTCTTTTTGCCACTGGATCCCAAAGGAATAAGAACATATAAGTATACATAATTTTCTTTGACTATATGTATAACTATAAAATATATACATAACTATAATTAAAAATATAAGTAACAACATATATTTTAATATACATTTTTATATTTAGTATATAAAAATATATTTTACCATTTATATACCTATAGATAATTATATGTATACATAAATAAAATTATATAATTAAATATATATACCTACATGTATAAATATAAGTATAACTATATGTGTAACTATATGTATAACTACATGTAATTATAAAATAACTTACAACATTATGTTTAACTATATGTGTATAACTATATATAAATATATGTATAAATATATATAAATATTTGTATTACTATATAAAACTTTATATAATTAAATATAACTATATTTGTACCTATGTATACATATATGTAAATCTATATATTTATTTATAACTTTATATATTTATTTATAACTATATGTATGAATATATCTATATATAATTATATGTTTAACTATATAAAAATATTTATAGCTATATATACTATATGTATAATAACATATAACTATAAATAATTATATCTTATTATATGTATAATTATAAAAGCTTTATAAATAACTATATTTAAATATATAATTTATAACTTATATTTAATATACATTTCTATATATTAGTATATAAAAATTTATTTTACTATATCTATACCTATTCATAACTATATGTATAAATATATAAAATTATATGAAAAAATATATATACCTACATGTATAAATCTTAGAATAACAATATGTGAAACTATATGTATAACCACATGTAACTATATTAATAATTACATGTATAACAACATACGACATTAAGTTTAACTATATGTGTATAACTATATATAAATATTTGTATAACTATATAATACTCTATATAATTAAATATATCTATATTTGTAAATATGTAAACATATATAAAATTATATAAAACAATATATATATACATGTATAAATATATGTCTAACTAATGTGTAACTCTATGTATAACCACATGTAACAATATTTATAATTACATGTATAATAACATATAACATTATGTTTAAATATATGTGTATAATTATATAAATATTGTATAACTATATATAAATATTTGTATAATTATATAAAACTCTATATAATTAAATATAACTATATTTGTAACAATGTATACATATATGTAAATCTATATATTTATTTATAACTTTATTTATTTATGTATAACTATTTGTATGAATATATTTTTATATAACTATATGTTTAACTATATAAAAATATGTATGGCTATATATGCTATATCTATAATAACATATAACTATAAATAATTGTATCTTATTATGTATAACTATAAAAGCTTTATACATAACTATACTTAAATATATAATTTACAACTTATATTTAATATATATTTGTATATATTAGTTTATAAAAATATATATTACTATATCTATACCTCTACATAACTATATGTATAACTTTATAAAATTTTATGAATAAATATATATACCTACATGTATAAATATAAGTATAACTATATGTGTAACTATATTTATAATCACATGTAACTTTATTTATAACCAAATGTAACTATATTTATAGTTACATGTATAACAACATACGACATTATGTTTAATTATATGTGTATAACTATATATAAATATTTATAAAACTAAATAAAACTTTATATAATTAAATATAACTATATTTTTAACTATTTATACATATATGCATTCATATATGTAATTCTCTATATTTGTTTATAACTTTGTATAATTTGTATAACTAATTATAACACTTGTATGAATATATATATATATATAAACTAAATGTTTAACGATATATAAAAATTTATAACTATATATATTATATGTATAATAACATTAACTATACATAATTATATCTTACTATATGTATAACTATAAAAATTTTATACATAACTATATTTTAATATTAATTAACAACATATATTCAATATACATTTTTATATATTAGTATAAAAAATGTATTTTAGTATATCCATACCTATACATAACTATATGTATAAATATATGAAATTATTTGAAAAAATATATATTCATACATGTATAAATATAAGTTTAACTATACAATTAACTATATGTATAAGCACATGTAACTATATTTATATTTATATGTATAAAAAACATACAACATATTATTAAACAATATGTGTATATCTATATATAAATATTTGTATAACTATAAAAACTCTATATAAATAAATATAACTTTAATTTTTATTATGTATACATATATGTAGATCTATATAATTGTTTAAAACTTGTATACATTTATGTATATCTACTTATAACTACATGTATGCATATATCTGTATATAACTATAAGTTTAACTATATGTAACTATTTATAACTACAATTACTATATGTGTACTAACATTTAATTATATATGGGATAATACTCATTTGTTGCACTAATTTTAAATTAAATGACAAAAGATATAATATCAACAATATGTAAGCACATAGCATGAGAGTGTCTGTTGGTCAGACTCATATATGGTATAATACAAATAACGGTCGTACTCTTACCTATTCCCAGCCCTTGTGCATTAGGCTCATATATGAACTTATGTATGAAAAAAGATGTAATATTTGATAGGTTTGTACTAGAGAAATTTTTTTTATTTTATATACTTCTGATTCTAATAGTATATTCTATGTGTGTCTCTCTCTCCCTCTAATTCTTTCTGTGTCACTCTCTTCCTCTTTTTCTTTCTGTCACACTCTCTCACTCTCTCTTATTATTTTATTTCTCGCTCTCCTTTCTTGCTTGTTCTCTCTCCTTCTCTCTCCCTCTCTCTCCCTCTATCTCCCTTTTTCCATTTCTCTCCCCCTCTTCCCCCTTTCTCTCTCTCCCTCTCCCTCTTCCCTTTTTCACACACACACACTCTCTCTCTATCTCTCTATCTATCTATCTATCTATCTATCTATCTCTTTCACTCCCCATCTCTCCATTTCTCTACCCCTCTCTCTCTTTCCCCACCTTCTTTCTCTCTCTATACACTGTAGTGTATATGTACATATATATTGTAGTGTATATGTATACATTATTATATATGTACAAGCATTTACTAGTATATATGTGCATACTTGTACATATACACTACAGTGTATATGTACATACAAGTACATATATATATATATGTACATATACTAAGTATATAAGTACATATAAATACTTGTATATATACCTATATATATACATATACATATACATATACCAATGTATACATATACACTATAGTGTATATGTTTACATTTATATATGTACATATACACTGTAGTCTATATATATATACCAAGTATATATGTACATATAAATACTTGTACATATATACCAGTATATATGTACATATACATATATGCCCATGTAAACATATACAATATAGTAATATATGTATAGGATTATAATAAACATATATATATGTATTATAATTATGTGTGTATATACATTTATA
>JAREIK010004033.1:0-18477 GCA_029783825.1 Sapria himalayana | reverse complement strand
AAGAAAAACTAAGAATAACAAATTTAGCGTGATCCTGTGAGTTTGGTATACGACTTTTTTTTGAAATTAAAGTGCCATAACTTGAGTTTTGTGATCCAAATTGAATGTTTACAAATGGGAAAGAAACCTTAGAACCATAGCTCAAATGAGTGAGGACATTGCAAATTATAAAGATAATACCTCAGAAAAAAAAAACATTGAGTGATCTTGTGAGTTGGGCATATCGCTTTCGACATTTAATGCCAGAATTGATGTGGGAGATCCAAATTGAATGATTCCAAATGGAGAAGAAACCTGAGAACCATAGCTTGAATTAGTGAAGAACAATTACAAATTTTGGTAAAAACCCCAAATTTAGAAAAAAACTAAAGATAACAATGTTGCGTGATCCTGAGGTTTTGTATAACACTTTTTTTTGAAATTAAAGTGCCTAACTTGTTTGGGTGATCCAAATTGAATGATTACAAATGGAGAAGAAACCTTAGAACCATAGCTTCAATGAGTGAAGGACCTTGCAATATATAATAATACCTCAGAAAAAAAAATTGAGTGATCTTGTGAGTTGGGCATATCGACTTGTTCGACATTTAAAATGCCAAAATTGAGTGTGGGAGATCCAAATTGGAATGATTCCAAATGGAGAAGAAACCTGAGAACCATAGCTTTGAATTAGTGAGAAACAATTACAAATTTATGGAGTAAAACCCCAAAATTTAGAAAAAAACTAAAGATAAACAAATTTGCGTGATCCTGTGAGTTTGGTATAACGACTTTTTTTGAAATTAAAGTGTCATAACTTGAGTTTGGGTGATCCAAATTGAATTATTACAAATGGAGAAGAAACCTTAGAACCATAGCTTCAAATGATGAAGGACCATTGCAAATATTAAAGATATACTCAGAAAAAAAAAAAACATTGAGTGATCTTGTGAGTTGGGCATATCGACTTGTTCGACATTTAAAATGCCAGAAATTGAGTGTGGAGATCCAATTGAATGATTCCAATGGAGAAGAAACCTGAGAACCAATTTTGAATTAGTGAAGAAACTTACAATTTATGGAGTAAAAACCCCAAAATTTAAAAAAACTAAAGAATAAACAAATGTAGCGTGATCCTGTGAGTTTGGTATAACGACTTTTTTTTGAAATTAAAGTGCCATAACTTGAGTTTGGGTGATCCAAATTGAATGATTACAAATGGAGAAGAACCTTAGAACCATAGCTTCAAATGATGAAGGACCATTGCAAATATATAAAGAATACTCAGAAAAAAAAAACATTGAGTGATCTTGTGAGTTGGGCAATATCGACTTGTTCGACATTTCAAATGCCAGAAATTGAGTGGGAGATCCAATTGAATGATTCCAATGAGAAGAAACCTGAGAACCATAGCTTTGGAATTAGAAGAAACAATTACCAATTTATGGAGTAAAACCCCAAAATTTAGAAAAAACTAATCAACAAATGTTAGCGTGATCCTGTGAGTTTTGGTATAACTACTTTTTTTGAAATTAAAAGTGCCATAACTTGAGTTTGGGTGATCCAAATTGAATTTACAAATGGAGAAGGAAACCTTAGAACCATAGCTTCAATGAGTGAGACCATTGCAAATATAAAGTAATACCTCAGAAAAAAAAACTTGAGTGATCTTGGATGGGCATATCGACTTGTTCGACATTTAAAATGCCAAAATTGAGTGGGGGAGATCCAATTGAATTCCAAATGGAGAAGAACCTGAGAACCATAGTTGGAATTAGTGAAGAAACAATTACAAATTTATGAGTAAAACCCCAAAATTTAGAAAAAAACTAAAGAATAAACAAATGTAGCGTGATCCTGTGAGTTTTTATAACTACTTTTTTGAAATTAAAGTGCCATAACTTGAGTTTGGGTGATCCAAATTGAATGATTACAATGGAGAAGAAACCTTAGAACCATAGCTTCAATGAGTGAAGGACCATTGCAATATATAAATAATACCTCAGAAAAAAACATTGAGTGATCTTGTGAGTTGGGCATATCGACTTGTTCGACATTTAAAATGCCAGAAATTGAGTGTGGGATCCAAATTGAATGATTCCAAATGGAGAAAACCTGAACCATAGCTTTGAATTAGTGAAGAACAATTACAAATTTATGGAGTAAAAACCCCAAAATTTAAGAAAAAACTAAAGAATAACAAATGTTGCGTGATCCTGTGAGTTTGGTATAACGACTTTTTTGAAATTAAAGTGCCATAACTTGAGTTTGGGTGATCCAAATTGAATGATTACAAATGGAGAAGAAACCTTAGAACCATAGCTTCAAATGAGTGAAGGACCATTGCAAAATATAAAGATAATACCTCAGAAAAAAAAACATGAGTGATCTTGAGTTGGCATATCGACTTGTTCGACATTTAAAATGCCAGAAATTGAGTGTGGGAATCCAAATTGAATGATTCCAAATGGAGAAGAAACCTGAACCATAGCTTGGAATTAGTGAAGAAACAATTACAAATTTATGGAGTAAAAACCCCAAAATTTAAGAAAAATAAAGAATAAACAATGTTGCGTGATCCTGTGAGTTTGGTATAACCTTTTTTTGAAATTAAAGTGCCATAACTTGAGTTTGGGTGATCCAAATTGAATGATTACAAATGGAGAAGAAACCTTAGAACCATAGCTTCAAATGAGTGAAGGACCATTGCAAATATATAATAATACCTCAGAAAAAAAAACATTGAGTGATCTTGTGAGTTGGCATATCGACTTGTTCGACATTTAAAATGCCAGAATTGAGTGGGGAGATCCAAATTGAATGATTCCAAATGGAGAACCTGAGACCATAGTTGGAATTAGTGAAGAACAATTACAATTTATGAGTAAAAACCCCAAAATTTAAGAAAAAAACTAAAGAATAAACAATGTAGCGTGATCCTGTGAGTTTGGTATAATACTTTTTTTGAAATTAAAGTGCCTAACTTGAGTTTGGGTGATCCAAATTGAATGATTACAAATGGAAAGAAACCTTAGAACCATAGCTTCAAATGAGTGAAGGACCATTGCAAATATATAAAGATAATACCTCAGAAAAAAAAATTGAGTGATCTTGTGAGTTGGCATATCGACTTGTTCGACATTTAAAATGCCAGAAATTGAGTGGGAGATCCAAATTGAATGATTCCAAATGGAGAAGAAACCTGAGACCATAGCTTGGAATTAGTGAAGAAACAATTACAAATTTATGGATAAAAACCCCAAAATTTAAGAAAAAAATAAAGAATAAACAATGTGCGTCTCTTTGGTATAACGACTTTTTTTGAAATTAAAGTGCCATAACTTGAGTTTGGGTGATCCAAATTGAATGATTACAAATGAGAAGAAACCTTAGAACCATAGCTTCAAATGAGTGAAGGACCATTGCAAATTATAAAGATAATACCTCAGAAAAAAAAATTGTGATCTTGTGAGTTGGGCATATCGACTTGTTCGACATTTAAAATGCCAGAAATTGAGTGTGGGAGATCCAAATTGAATGATTCCAAATGGAGAAGAAACCTGAGAACCATAGCTTCGAATTAGTGAAGAAACAATTACAAATTTATGGAGTAAAACCCCAAAATTTAAGAAAAAAACTAAAATAAACAAATGTTGCGTGATCCTGTGAGTTTTTATAACTACTTTTTTTGAAATTAAAGTGCCATAACTTGAGTTTGGGTGATCCAAATTGAATGATTACAAATGGAGAAGAAACCTTAGAACCATAGCTTCAAATGAGTGAAGGACCATTGCAAATATTAAAGATATACCTCAAAAAAAAAACATTGAGTGATCTTGTGAGTTGGGCATATCGACTTGTTCGACATTTAAAATGCCAGAAATTGAGTGTTGGGATCCAAATTGAATGATTCCAAATGGAGAAGAAACCTGAGAACCATAGCTTGAATTAGTGAAAAAACATTACAAATTTATGGAGTAAAACCCCAAAATTTAAGAAAAAAACTAAAGATAAACAAATGTTGCGTGATCCTGTGAGTTTGGTATAACTACTTTTTTTGAAATTAAAGTTCCATAACTTGAGTTTGGGTGATCCAAATTGAATGATTACAAATGAGAAGAAACCTTAGAACCATAGCTTCAAATGAGTGAAGGACCATTGCAAATATAAAGATAATACCTCAGAAAAAAAACATTGAGTGATCTTGTGAGTTGGCATATCGACTTGTTCGACATTTAAAATGCCAGATTGAGTGTGGGAGATCCAAATTGAATGATTCCAAATGGAGAAGAAACCTGAGAACCATAGCTTCGAATTAGTGAAGAAACAATTACAATTTATGAGTAAAACCCCAAAATTTAAGAAAAAAACTAAAGAATAAAAATGTTCGTGATCCTGTGAGTTTGTATAACGACTTTTTTTGAAATTAAAGCCATAACTTGAGTTTGGTGATCCAAATTGAATGATTACAATGGAGAAGAAACCTTAGAACCATAGCTTCAAATGAGTGAAGGACCATTGCAAATATAAAGATAATACCTCAGAAAAAAAAACATTGAGTGATCTTGTGAGTTGGGCATATCGACTTGTTTTCGACATTTAAAATGCCAGAAATTGAGTGTGGGAGATCCAAATTGAATGATTCCAAATGGAGAAGAAACCTGAGAACCATAGCTTCGAATTAGTGAAGAAACAATTACAAATTTATGGAGTAAAAACCCCAAAATTTAAGAAAAAAACTAAAGAATAAACAAATGTTGCGTGATCCTGTGAGTTTGGTATAACGACTTTTTTTGAAATTAAAGTGCCATAACTTGAGTTTGGGTGATCCAAATTGAATGATTACAAATGGAGAAGAAACCTTAGAACCATAGCTTCAAATGAGTGAAGGACCATTGCAAATATATAAAGATAATACCTCAGAAAAAAAAACATTGAGTGATCTTGTGAGTTGGGCATATCGACTTGTTCGACATTTAAAATGCCAGAAATTGAGTGTGGGAGATCCAAATTGAATGATTCCAAATGGAGAAGAAACCTGAGAACCATAGCTTGAATTAGTGAAGAAACATTACAAATTTATGGAGTAAAAACCCCAAAATTTAAGAAAAAAACTAAAGAATAAACAAATGTTGCGTGATCCTGTGAGTTTGGTATAACGACTTTTTTTGAAATTAAAGTGCCATAACTTGAGTTTGGGTGATCCAAATTGAATGATTACAAATGGAGAAGAAACCTTAGAACCATAGCTTCAAATGAGTGAAGGACCATTGCAAATATATAAAGATAATACCTCAGAAAAAAAACATTGAGTGATCTTGTGAGTTGGGCATATCGACTTGTTCGACATTTAAAATGCCAGAAATTGTGTGGGAGATCCAAATTGAATGATTCCAAATGGAGAAGAAACCTGAGAACCATAGCTTCGAATTAGTGAAGAAACAATTACAATTTATGGAGTAAAAACCCCAAAATTTAAGAAAAAAACTAAAGAATAAACAAATGTTGCGTGATCCTGTGAGTTTGGTATAACTACTTTTTTTGAAATTAAAGTGCCATAACTTGAGTTTGGGTGATCCAAATTGAATGATTACAAATGGAGAAGAAACCTTAGAACCATAGCTTCAAATGAGTGAAGGACCATTGCAAATATATAAAGATAATACCTCAGAAAAAAAAACATTGAGTGATCTTGTGAGTTGGGCATATCGACTTGTTCGACATTTAAAATGCCAGAAATTGAGTGTGGGAGATCCAAATTGAATGATTCCAAATGGAGAAGAAACCTGAGAACCATAGCTTGAATTAGTGAAGAAACAATTACAAATTTATGGAGTAAAAACCCAAAATTTAAGAAAAAATAAAGATAAACAAATGTTGCGTGATCCTGTGAGTTTGGTATAACGACTTTTTTTGAAATTAAAGTGCCATAACTTGAGTTTGGGTGATCCAAATTGAATGATTACAAATGGAGAAGAAACCTTAGAACCATAGCTTCAAATGAGTGAAGGACCATTGCAATATATAAAGATAATACCTCAGAAAAAAAACATTGAGTGATCTTGTGAGTTGGGCATATCGACTTGTTCGACATTTAAAATGCCAGAAATTGAGTGTGGGAGATCCAAATTGAATGATTCCAAATGGAGAAGAAACCTGAGAACCATAGCTTGAATTAGTGAAGAAACAATTACAAATTTATGGAGTAAAAACCCCAAAATTTAAGAAAAAACTAAAGAATAAACAAATGTTGCGTGATCCTGTGAGTTTGTATAAACTACTTTTTTTGAAATTAAAGTGCCATAACTTGAGTTTGGGTGATCCAAATTGAATGATTACAAATGGAGAAGAAACCTTAGAACCATAGCTTCAAATGAGTGAAGGACCATTGCAAATATAAAGATAATACCTCAGAAAAAAAAACATTGAGTGATCTTGTGAGTTGGGCATATCGACTTGTTCGACATTTAAAATGCCAGAAATTGAGTGTGGGAGATCCAAATTGAATGATTCCAAATGGAGAAGAAACCTGAGAACCATAGCTTGAATTAGTGAAGAAACAATTACAAATTTATGGAGTAAAAACCCCAAAATTTAAGAAAAAACTAAAGAATAAACAAATGTTGCGTGATCCTGTGAGTTTGGTATAACGACTTTTTTGAAATTAAAGTGCCATAACTTGAGTTTGGGTGATCCAAATTGAATGATTACAAATGGAGAAGAAACCTTAGAACCATAGCTTCAAATGAGTGAAGGACCATTGCAAATATATAAAGATAATACCTCAGAAAAAAAAACATTGAGTGATCTTGTGAGTTGGGCATATCGACTTGTTCGACATTTAAAATGCCAGAAATTGAGTGTGGGAGATCCAAATTGAATGATTCCAAATGGAGAAGAACCTGAGAACCATAGCTTGAATTAGTGAAGAAACATTACAAATTTATGGAGTAAAAACCCCAAAATTTAAGAAAAAAACTAAAGAATAAACAAATGTTGCGTGATCCTGTGAGTTTGGTATAACTACTTTTTTTGAAATTAAAGTGCCATAACTTGAGTTTGGGTGATCCAAATTGAATGATTACAAATGGAGAAGAAACCTTAGAACCATAGCTTCAAATGAGTGAAGGACCATTGCAAATATATAAAGATAATACCTCAGAAAAAAAACATTGAGTGATCTTGTGAGTTGGGCATATCGACTTGTACATTTAAAATGCCAGAAATTGTGTGGGATCCAAATTGAATGATTCCAAATGGAGAGAAAAGAGAACCATAGCTTGAATTAGTGAAGAAACAATTACAAATTTATGGAGTAAAAACCCCAAAATTTAAGAAAAAAACTAAAGAACAAATGTTGATCCTGTGAGTTTGGTATAACCTTTTTTTGAAATTAAAGTGCCATAACTTGAGTTTGGGTGATCCAAATTGAATGATTACAAATGGAGAAGAAACCTTAGAACCATAGCTTCAAATGAGTGAAGGACCATTGCAAATATAAAGATAATACCTCAGAAAAAAAAACATTGAGTGATCTTGTGAGTTGGGCATATCGACTTGTTCGACATTTAAAATGCCAGAAATTGAGTGTGGGAGATCCAAATTGAATGATTCCAAATGGAGAAGAAACCTGAGAACCATAGCTTCGAATTAGTGAAGAAACAATTACAAATTTATGGAGTAAAAACCCCAAAATTTAAGAAAAAAACTAAAGAATAAACAAATGTTGCGTGATCCTGTGAGTTTGGTATAACGACTTTTTTGAAATTAAAGTGCCATAACTTGAGTTTGGGTGATCCAAATTGAATGATTACAAATGGAGAAGAAACCTTAGAACCATAGCTTCAAATGAGTGAAGGACCATTGCAAATATATAATAATACCTCAGAAAAAAAAACATTGAGTGATCTTGTGAGTTGGGCATATCGACTTGTTCGACATTTAAAATGCCAGAAATTGAGTGTGGGAGATCCAAATTGAATGATTCCAAATGGAGAAGAAACCTGAGAACCATAGCTTGAATTAGTGAAGAAACAATTACAAATTTGGAGTAAAAACCCCAAAATTTAAGAAAAAAACTAAAGAATAAACAATGTTGCGTGATCCTGTGAGTTTGGTATAACGACTTTTTTTGAAATTAAAGTGCCATAACTTGAGTTTGGGTGATCCAAATTGAATGATTACAAATGGAGAAGAAACCTTAGAACCATAGCTTCAAATGAGTGAAGGACCATTGCAAATATATAAAGATAATACCTCAGAAAAAAAACATTGAGTGATCTTGTGAGTTGGGCATATCGACTTGTTCGACATTTAAAATGCCAGAAATTGAGTGTGGAGATCCAAATTGAATTTCCAAATGGAGAAGAAACCTGAGAACCATAGCTTGAATTAGTGAAGAAACAATTACAAATTTATGGAGTAAAAACCCCAAAATTTAAGAAAAAAACTAAAGAATAAACAAATGTTGCGTGATCCTGTGAGTTTGGTATAACTACTTTTTTTGAAATTAAAGTGCCATAACTTGAGTTTGGGTGATCCAAATTGAATGATTACAAATGGAGAAGAAACCTTAGAACCATAGCTTCAAATGAGTGAAGGACCATTGCAAATATATAAAGATAATACCTCAGAAAAAAAACATTGAGTGATCTTGTGAGTTGGGCATATCGACTTGTTCGACATTTAAAATGCCAGAAATTGAGTGTGGGAGATCCAAATTGAATGATTCCAAATGGAGAAGAAACCTGAGAACCATAGCTTGAATTAGTGAAGAAACAATTACAAATTTATGGAGTAAAAAACCCCAAAATTTAAGAAAAAACTAAAGAATAAACAAATGTTGCGTGATCCTGTGAGTTTGGTATAACTACTTTTTTTGAAATTAAAGTGCCATAACTTGAGTTTGGGTGATCCAAATTGAATGATTACAAATGGAGAAGAAACCTTAGAACCATAGCTTCAAATGAGTGAAGGACCATTGCAAATATATAAAGATAATACCTCAGAAAAAAAACATTGAGTGATCTTGTGAGTTGGGCATATCGACTTGTTCGACATTTAAAATGCCAGAAATTGAGTGTGGGAGATCCAAATTGAATGATTCCAAATGGAGAAGAAACCTGAGAACCATAGCTTGGAATTAGTGAAGAAACAATTACAAATTTATGGAGTAAAAACCCCAAAATTTAAGAAAAAAACTAAAGAATAAACAAATGTTCGTGATCCTGTGAGTTTGGTATAACTACTTTTTTGAAATTAAAGTGCCATAACTTGAGTTTGGGTGATCCAAATTGAATGATTACAAATGGAGAAGAAACCTTAGAACCATAGCTTCAATGAGTGAAGGACCATTGCAAATATATAAGATAATACCTCAGAAAAAAAACATTGAGTGATCTTGTGAGTTGGGCATATCGACTTGTTCGACATTTAAAATGCCAGAAATTGAGTGTGGAGATCCAAATTGAATGATTCCAAATGGAGAAGAAACCTGAGAACCATAGCTTGAATTAGTGAAGAAACAATTACAAATTTGGAGTAAAAACCCCAAAATTTAAGAAAAAACTAAAGAATAAACAAATGTTGCGTGATCCTGTGAGTTTGGTATAACTACTTTTTTTGAAATTAAAGTGCCATAACTTGAGTTTGGGTGATCCAAATTGAATGATTACAAATGGAGAAGAAACCTTAGAACCATAGCTTCAAATGAGTGAAGGACCATTGCAAATATATAAAGATAATACCTCAGAAAAAAAAACATTGAGTGATCTTGTGAGTTGGGCATATCGACTTGTTCGACATTTAAAATGCCAGAAATTGAGTGTGGGAGATCCAAATTGAATGATTCCAAATGGAGAAAACCTGAGAACCATAGCTTGAATTAGTGAAGAAACAATTACAAATTTATGGAGAAAAAACCCCAAAATTTAAGAAAAAAACTAAAGAATAAACAATGTTGCGTGATCCTGTGAGTTTGGTATAACGACTTTTTTTGAAATTAAAGTGCCATAACTTGAGTTTGGGTGATCCAAATTGAATGATTACAAATGGAGAAGAAACCTTAGAACCATAGCTTCAAATGAGTGAAGGACCATTGCAATATATAAAGATAATACCTCAGAAAAAAAACATTGAGTGATCTTGTGAGTTGGGCATATCGACTTGTTCGACATTTAAAATGCCAGAAATTGAGTGTGGGAGATCCAAATTGAATGATTCCAAATGGAGAAGAAACCTGAGAACCATAGCTTCGAATTAGTGAAGAACAATTACAAATTTATGGAGTAAAAACCCCAAAATTTAAGAAAAAAACTAAAGAATAAACAAATGTTGCGTGATCCTGTGAGTTTGGTATAACGACTTTTTTTGAAATTAAAGTGCCATAACTTGAGTTTGGGTGATCCAAATTGAATGATTACAAATGGAGAAGAAACCTTAGAACCATAGCTTCAAATGAGTGAAGGACCATTGCAATATATAAAGATAATACCTCAGAAAAAAAAACATTGAGTGATCTTGTGAGTTGGGCATATCGACTTGTTCGACATTTAAAATGCCAGAAATTGAGTGTGGGATCCAAATTGAATGATTCCAAATGGAGAAGAACCTGAGAACCATAGCTTGAATTAGTGAAGAAAAATTACAAATTTATGGAGTAAAAACCCCAAAATTTAAGAAAAAACTAAAGAATAAACAAATGTTGCGTGATCCTGTGAGTTTTATAACGACTTTTTTTGAAATTAAAGTGCCATAACTTGAGTTTGGGTGATCCAAATTGAATGATTACAAATGGAGAGAAACCTTAGAACCATAGCTTCAAATGAGTGAAGGACCATTGCAATATATAAGATAATACCTCAGAAAAAAAAATTGAGTGATCTTGTGAGTTGGGCATATCGACTTGTTCGACATTTAAAATGCCAGAAATTGAGTGTGGAGATCCAAATTGAATGATTCCAAATGGAGAAGAAACCTGAGAACCATAGCTTCGAATTAGTGAAGAAAATTACAAATTTATGGAGTAAAAACCCCAAAATTTAAGAAAAAAACTAAAGAATAAACAATGTTGCGTGATCCTGTGAGTTTGGTATAACGACTTTTTTGAAATTAAAGTGCCATAACTTGAGTTTGGGTGATCCAAATTGAATGATTACAAATGGAGAAGAAACCTTAGAACCATAGCTTCAAATGAGTGAAGGACCATTGCAAATATATAAAGATAATACCTCAGAAAAAAAAACATTGAGTGATCTTGTGAGTTGGGCATATCGACTTGTTCGACATTTAAAATGCCAGAAATTGTGTGGGAGATCCAAATTGAATGATTCCAAATGGAGAAAACCTGAGAACCATAGCTTGAATTAGTGAAGAAACAATTACAAATTTATGGAGTAAAAACCCAAAATTTAAGAAAAAATAAAGAATAAACAAATGTTGCGTGATCCTGTGAGTTTGGTATAACGACTTTTTTTGAAATTAAAGTGCCATAACTTGAGTTTGGGTGATCCAAATTGAATGATTACAAATGGAGAAGAAACCTTAGAACCATAGCTTCAAATGAGTGAAGGACCATTGCAAATATATAAAGATAATACCTCAGAAAAAAAACATTGAGTGATCTTGTGAGTTGGGCATATCGACTTGTTCGACATTTAAAATGCCAGAAATTGAGTGTGGGAGATCCAAATTGAATGATTCCAAATGGAGAAGAACCTGAGAACCATAGCTTGAATTAGTGAAGAAAAATTACAAATTTATGGAGTAAAAACCCCAAAATTTAAGAAAAAACTAAAGAATAACAAATGTTGCGTGATCCTGTGAGTTTGGTTAACTACTTTTTTTGAAATTAAAGTGCCATAACTTGAGTTTGGGTGATCCAAATTGAATGATTACAATGGAGAAGAAACCTTAGAACCATAGCTTCAAATGAGTGAAGGACCATTGCAATATATAAAGATAATACCTCAGAAAAAAAAACATTGAGTGATCTTGTGAGTTGGGCATATCGACTTGTTCGACATTTAAAATGCCAGAAATTGAGTGTGGGAGATCCAAATTGAATGATTCCAAATGGAAGAAACCTGAGAACCATAGCTTGGAATTAGTGAAGAAACAATTACAAATTTATGGAGTAAAAACCCAAAATTTAAGAAAAAAACTAAAGAATAAACAATGTTGCGTGATCCTGTGAGTTTGGTATAACTACTTTTTTTGAAATTAAAGTGCATAACTTGAGTTTGGGTGATCCAAATTGAATGATTACAAATGGAGAAGAAACCTTAGAACCATAGCTTCAAATGAAGGACCATTGCAAATATAAGATAATACCTCAGAAAAAAAACATTGAGTGATCTTGTGAGTTGGCATATCGACTTGTTCGACATTTAAAATGCCAGAAATTGAGTGTGGGATCCAAATTGAATGATTCCAAATGGAGAAAACCTTAGAACCATAGCTTGGAATTAGTGAAGAACAATTACAAATTTATGGAGTAAAAACCCAAAATTTAAGAAAAAACTAAAGAATAAACAAATGTTGCGTGATCCTGTGAGTTTGGTATAACGACTTTTTTGAAATTAAAGTGCCATAACTTGAGTTTGGGTGATCCAAATTGAATGATTACAATGGGAAGAAACCTTAGAACCATAGCTTCAAATGAGTGAAGGACCATTGCAATATATAAAGATAATACCTCAGAAAAAAAAACATTGAGTGATCTTGTGAGTTGGGCATATCGACTTGTTCGACATTTAAAATGCCAGAAATTGAGTGTGGGAGATCCAAATTGAATGATTCCAAATGGAGAAAACCTGAGAACCATAGCTTGAATTAGTGAAGAACAATTACAAATTTATGGAGTAAAAACCCAAAATTTAAGAAAAAACTAAAGAATAAACAAATGTTGCGTGATCCTGTGAGTTTGTATAACTTTTTTTGAAATTAAAGTGCCATAACTTGAGTTTGGGTGATCCAAATTGAATGATTACAAATGGAGAAGAAACCTTAGAACCATAGCTTCAAATGAGTGAAGGACCATTGCAATATATAAAGATAATACCTCAGAAAAAAAACATTGAGTGATCTTGTGAGTTGGGCATATCGACTTGTTCGATTTAAAATGCCAGAAATTGTGTGGGAGATCCAAATTGAATGATTCCAAATGGAGAAGAACCTGAGAACCATAGCTTGGAATTAGTGAAGAAACAATTACAAATTTATGGAGTAAAAACCCCAAAATTTAAGAAAAAAACTAAAGAATAAACAAATGTTGCGTGATCCTGTGAGTTTGGTTAACTACTTTTTTTGAAATTAAAGTGCCATAACTTGAGTTTGGGTGATCCAAATTGAATGATTACAAATGGAAGAAACCTTAGAACCATAGCTTCAAATGAGTGAAGGACCATTGCAAATATATAAAGATAATACCTCAGAAAAAAAACATTGAGTGATCTTGTGAGTTGGGCATATCGACTTGTTCGACATTTAAATGCCAGAAATTGAGTGTGGAGATCCAAATTGAATGATTCCAAATGGAGAAGAAACCTGAGAACCATAGCCGAATTAGTGAAGAAACAATTACAAATTTATGGAGTAAAACCCCAAAATTTAAGAAAAAACTAAAGAATAAACAAATGTTGCGTGATCCTGTGAGTTTGGTATAACGACTTTTTTTGAAATTAAAGTGCCATAACTTGAGTTTGGGTGATCCAAATTGAATGATTACAAATGGAGAAGAAACCTTAGAACCATAGCTTCAAATGAGTGAAGGACCATTGCAAATATATAAAGATAATACCTCAGAAAAAAAAACATTGAGTGATCTTGTGAGTTGGGCATATCGACTTGTTCGACATTTAAAATGCCAGAAATTGAGTGTGGGAGATCCAAATTGAATGATTCCAAATGGAGAAGAAACCTGAGAACCATAGCTTGGAATTAGTGAAGAAACAATTACAAATTTATGGAGTAAAAACCCCAAAATTTAAGAAAAAACTAAAGAATAAACAAATGTTGCGTGATCCTGTGAGTTTGGTTAACTACTTTTTTTGAAATTAAAGTGCCATAACTTGAGTTTGGGTGATCCAAATTGAATGATTACAATGGAGAAGAACCTTAGAACCATAGCTTCAAATGAGAAGGACCATTGCAATATATAAAGATACCTCAGAAAAAAAAACATTGAGTGATCTTGTGAGTTGGGCATATCGACTTGTTCGACATTTAAAATGCCAGAAATTGAGTGTGGGAGATCCAAATTGAATGATTCCAAATGGAGAACCTGAGAACCATAGCTGAATTAGTGAAGAACAATTACAAATTTATGGAGTAAAAACCCCAAAATTTAAGAAAAAACTAAAGAATAAACAAATGTTGCGTGATCCTGTGAGTTTGGTATAACTACTTTTTTTGAAATTAAAGTGCCATAACTTGAGTTTGGGTGATCCAAATTGAATGATTACAAATGGAAAGACCTTAGAACCATAGCTTCAAATGAGTGAAGGACCATTGCAATATATAAAGATTACCTCAGAAAAAAAACATTGAGTGATCTTGTGAGTTGGGCATATCGACTTGTTCGACATTTAAAATGCCAGAAATTGAGTGTGGGAGATCCAAATTGAATGATTCCAAATGGAGAAAACCTGAGAACCATAGCTTGAATTAGTGAAGAAACAATTACAAATTTATGGAGTAAAACCCCAAAATTTAAGAAAAAACTAAATAAACAAATGTTGCGTGATCCTGTGAGTTTGGTATAACTTTTTTGAAATTAAAGTGCCATAACTTGAGTTTGGGTGATCCAAATTGAATGATTACAAATGGAGAAGAAACCTTAGAACCATAGCTTCAAATGAGTGAAGGACCATTGCAAATATATAAAGATAATACCTCAGAAAAAAAACATTGAGTGATCTTGTGAGTTGGGCATATCGACTTGTTCGACATTTAAAATGCCAGAAATTGAGTGTGGGAGATCCAAATTGAATGATTCCAAATGGAGAAACCTGAGAACCATAGCTTGAATTAGTGAAGAATTACAAATTTATGGAGTAAAACCCAAAATTTAAGAAAAAACTAAAGAATAACAAATGTTGCGTGATCCTGTGAGTTTGGTATAACCTTTTTTTGAAATTAAAGTGCCATAACTTGAGTTTGGGTGATCCAAATTGAATGATTACAAATGGAGAAGAAACCTTAGAACCATAGCTTCAAATGAGTGAAGGACCATTGCAAATATATAAAGATAATACCTCAGAAAAAAAAACATTGAGTGATCTTGTGAGTTGGGCATATCGACTTGTTCGACATTTAAAATGCCAGAAATTGAGTGTGGAGATCCAATTGAATGATTCCAATGGAGAAGAACCTGAGAACCATAGCTTGAATTAGTGAAGAAACAATTACAAATTTATGGAGTAAAAACCCAAAATTTAAGAAAAAACTAAAGAATAAACAAATGTTGCGTGATCCTGTGAGTTTGGTATAACGACTTTTTTTGAAATTAAAGTGCCATAACTTGAGTTTGGGTGATCCAAATTGAATGATTACAAATGGAGAGAAACCTTAGAACCATAGCTTCAAATGAGTGAAGGACCATTGCAAATATATAGATAATACCTCAGAAAAAAAAATTGAGTGATCTTGTGAGTTGGGCATATCGACTTGTTCGACATTTAAAATGCCAGAAATTGAGTGTGGGATCCAAATTGAATGATTCCAAATGGAGAAGAAACCTGAGAACCATAGCTTGAATTAGTGAAGAAATTACAAATTTATGGAGTAAAAACCCCAAAATTTAAGAAAAAAACTAAAGAATAACAAATGTTGCGTGATCCTGTGAGTTTGGTATAACTACTTTTTTTGAAATTAAAGTGCATAACTTGAGTTTGGGTGATCCAAATTGAATGATTACAAATGGAGAAGAACCTTAGAACCATAGCTTCAAATGATGAAGGACCATTGCAAATATATAAGATAATACCTCAGAAAAAAACATTGAGTGATCTTGTGAGTTGGGCATATCGACTTGTTCGACATTTAAAATGCCAGAAATTGAGTGTGGGAGATCCAAATTGAATGATTCCAAATGGAGAAGAAACCTGAGAACCATAGCTTGAATTAGTGAAGAAACAATTACAAATTTATGGAGTAAAAACCCAAAATTTAAGAAAAAACTAAAGAATAAACAAATGTTGCGTGATCCTGTGAGTTTTATAACGACTTTTTTTGAAATTAAAGTGCCATAACTTGAGTTTGGGTGATCCAAATTGAATGATTACAAATGGAGAAGAAACCTTAGAACCATAGCTTCAAATGAGTGAAGGACCATTGCAATATATAAAGATAATACCTCAGAAAAAAAAACATTGAGTGATCTTGTGAGTTGGGCATATCGACTTGTCGACATTTAAAATGCCAGAAATTGAGTGTGGGAGATCCAATTGAATGATTCCAAATGGAGAAGAAACCTGAGAACCATAGCTTGAATTAGTGAAGAAACATTATTACAAATTTATGGAGTAAACCCCAAAATTTAAGAAAAAACTAAAGAATAAACAAATGTTGCGTGATCCTGTGAGTTTGGTTAACTACTTTTTTTGAAATTAAAGTGCCATAACTTGAGTTTGGGTGATCCAAATTGAATGATTACAAATGGAAGAAACCTTAGAACCATAGCTTCAAATGAGTGAAGGACCATTGCAAATATATAAATAATACCTCAGAAAAAAAACATTGAGTGATCTTGTGAGTTGGGCATATCGACTTGTTCGACATTTAAAATGCCAGAAATTGAGTGTGGGAGATCCAAATTGAATGATTCCAAATGGAGAAGAAACCTGAGAACCATAGCTTGGAATTAGTGAAGAAACAATTACAATTTATGGAGTAAACCCAAAATTTAAGAAAAAACTAAAGAATAAACAATGTTGCGTGATCCTGTGAGTTTGTATACTACTTTTTTTGAAATTAAAGTGCCATAACTTGAGTTTGGGTGATCCAAATTGAATGATTACAAATGGAGAAGAAACCTTAGAACCATAGCTTCAAATGAGTGAAGGACCATTGCAATATATAAGATAATACCTCAGAAAAAAAAACATTGAGTGATCTTGTGAGTTGGGCATATCGACTTGTTCGACATTTAAAATGCCAGAAATTGAGTGTGGGAGATCCAAATTGAATGATTCCAATGGAGAAGAAACCTGAAACCATAGCTTCGAATTAGTGAAGAACAATTACAAATTTATGGAGTAAAAACCCCAAAATTTAAAAAACTAAAGAATAAACAAATGTTGCGTGATCCTGTGAGTTTGGTATACTACTTTTTTGAAATTAAAGTGCCATAACTTGAGTTTGGGTGATCCAAATTGAATGATTACAAATGGAGAAGAAACCTTAGAACCATAGCTTCAAATGAGTGAAGGACCATTGCAAATATATAAGATAATACCCAGAAAAAAAATTGAGTGATCTTG
This sequence comes from Sapria himalayana, assembly GCA_029783825.1. Classification (NCBI taxonomy): domain Eukaryota; kingdom Viridiplantae; phylum Streptophyta; class Magnoliopsida; order Malpighiales; family Rafflesiaceae; genus Sapria; species Sapria himalayana. The sequence goes on along the minus strand of JAREIK010004033.1, from coordinate 1,018 downwards.
TGAGTTGGCATATCGACGTTTCGACATTTAAAATGCCAGAAATTGAGTGTGGAGATCCAAATTGAATGATTCCAAAAGGAGAAGAAACCTGCTAGCTTCGAATTAGAAAAACAATTACAAATTTATGGAGTAAAAACCCCAAAATTTAAGAAAAAAACTAAAGAAAACAAATGTTGCGTGATCCTGTGAGTTTGGTATAACTACTTTTTTTTGAAATTAAAGTGCATAACTTGAGTTTGGGTGATCCAAATTGATGATTACAAATGGAAGAAACCTTAGAACCATAGCTTCAAATGAGTGAAGGACCATTGCAATTATAAATAATACCTCAGAAAAAAAAAATTGAGTGATCTTGTGAGTTGGCATATCGACTTGTTCGCATTTAAAATGCCAGAAATTGAGTGTGGAGATCCAAATTGAATGATTCCAAATGAGAAAAACCTGAGAACCATAGCTTCGAATTAGTGAAGAAACAATACAAATTTATGGAGTAAAAACCCCAAAATTTAAGAAAAAAACTAAGAATAACAAATGTTGCGTGATCCTGTGGTTTGGTATAACTACTTTTTTTGAAATTAAAGTGTCATAACTTGAGTTTGGGTGATCCAAATTGAATGATTACAAATGGAGAAGAAACCTTAGAACCATAGCTTCAAATGAGTGAAGGACCATTGCAATATATAAAGATAACCTCAGAAAAAAAAACATGATTCTTGTGATTGGGGCATATCGCTTGTTCGCATTTAAAATGCCAGAAATTGAGTGTGGGAGATCCAAATTGAATGATTCCAAATGGAGAAACCTGAGAACCATAGCTTGGAATTAGTGAAGAACAATTACAAATTTATGGAGTAAAAACCCCAAAATTTAAGAAAAAAACTAAAGAATAAACAATGTTGCGTGATCCTGTGAGTTTGGTATAACTACTTTTTTTGAAATTAAGTGCCATAACTTGAGTTGGGTGATCCAAATTGAATGATTACAAATGGGCTAAGAAACCTTAGAACCATAGCTTCAA
>JAREIK010004032.1:0-35413 GCA_029783825.1 Sapria himalayana | reverse complement strand
TGTTGAACTGCAACACGATGAACTTATCTTGCCTCATCTTTCAATTATTCACATGAAGTAATTTGATTTAGCTTTTTTTTAATTATGATTTTTTAAAATCATGGAGTTCGCATCATGTACCACCAAGAAAAATCCCAAACAGCTAGGGAAATTCTCTAGAAAAAGGGGGTTTCCATCGCTAAAGTAGATATAATAGGATTAATGATGGAACCTTTCCTAATCTAAAGTGCTTGTCGCAAAAATTAATGAGTACTATATTCCATAATGAGGGAAATTTCTAAAGTAGAATTAGCGAGGTAAATTTCTAAAGCAAAATTAGTGAGGGAAAATTCCCTAGCTAAATTATAAGGAAAATTTTCGTAGCTAAATTAGTGAGAGAAAATCCCTAGCTATTTCATTCCAAATTTTATTTTACATTTTTAATTTTTTAATAAATTTAATTACATATTTTTTAATTTTTATATTAAATTTAATAAAAATATAATCTATAACCAATATTTATAATTAATAAAAAATAAAATCAGTTATAAAATATTCTAATACAATATGTTTACATAGTTAAAAGAGAACATAACAAAACTTGATTACATCTTATTCTTCGTCAATGTATCTAAGACAGTGCTACAATATAATCTGACTATGAAATAACGTTGCTTCTTTCCCCAACTCCTCAAAATATGCATTACTACTCTAGCACTGGCATGTTTCTCCATGACCATCTGCATTGCTTCCTTTAGTTATAGTTTGCATTTCCTCTTCACCTCCAACTCCATTTTATCTGTAATTTCTCTTTTTGTATCTAGCTGCACTTCCAACATCACTTTTTTTAACCTTGCAATCAGTTACATGTATGTATACTTGTTCATGTATGTATGTGCTTGTGTGTGTGTGTCTAAACACAGACACATGTACTTTCATGCAAATACACATACCATCAAAGACAACAGAAGGAAAATTCTAGGGCTTATAAAACACACATATAGGTCTCTCAGGCATGGTAAGCATCTTCTAGTTCTTTGTCCTCTGGTACTCCATGCATATAGAGAATATTGTTACACATGCATATGGAGCATAACATACTACATTTACAAATTAATAAAGAACACAACACAATTTCACTGATAAACAGATAGACTAGAGAATACAACACCAACTACCATTTGCTAGAAATTTCACACAACAAAATAAACATAAGCTTACTTTTAAATTACGAATCAAGATTTCTCCCAGATTTATAGTGAACTGCCCATCAACATATTCTTCTGTGTTTCCTAGGTTCACGCATCAATCTAGGGTTAATTATAAGAAAGTTATAAAGTACCAAACAAAAGGGAAATGGAAGTTGAAATGACAACATGCTGCGTGGTATTGACTTTTTCACACCTGTAGGTTCATATAGGAATCCACTGAAGCAAGGAAACCTAAAAAAATCAAAGAAAAAAAAATGAGAAAAAAAACTGTAATGAACAGGAAAAGAACACAAGGTAGCTCACCATTGTATTCCATTCACCACTTGAGTTTTACAATGATCGATTTCCCAGTCATGTTGTTAAGAAAAGGCTTGGGATTAATGGGGATGGTCTGCAATTTTCAGCAATAAAAAAACTAATGAATGGTGCTTTCATGCATTTATTGCATTAGATATTTCTTTATATTTACTTAAAAATGCATAGGCATATGCAATATATATGCATGCAGCATGAATATAGTATAACTATATGTGTCCAGACACACACACCCGCACACAATATTTTCTTATCTTTATATATTTCTCTATCTTTTCCATATAGTGTAACTTTCTAGTTCAACTAAACCATTGATGCATAGAAATGGTCATTACCAAAAAAATAAAATTTTTCCTTAAGTAGAGAACATGGCACCTAGCAAAACATAAGCAATATCACAACCATCGTGCTCATCAATAAGATAGTTATATATAGTATATATGTGCATATAAAATTGTAGTGTATATGTACATATACCGAGTATAAATGTACATATATACTATTGTATATATGTACATATACACTATAGTATATATACATATACACTAGAGTATATATGGATGTCTTATAGATATAGAATAGTAGGTATAGATATAATATAGAACATGTAAAGTATTATCCCATTTATACTTCACAAAAATGCACAAAACATCACTATCAACATTAATAAGAAATTCAAATATTATTTAATTTTTTGAAAATATATCTAAAAACTCTTAAAGGAAAACCTGGAAGACAAGACACGAGCCATGCTAGGCACATCAAAGTTCACATCCTGCCTCCTTGCAACCAGAACTCTCTCCCAGTCCCAATGCATATAAGGGGGTTGCTCTACCCCGCCACTCCCCATAGCACCATGCTCCCATGCGGCTTTCCTAGAATGTTTCTTCTCCTTTCTATGTGGTTGACCCAATGATTTTGATCATTTAGCTTCATTTTGTTAGTCCATAAACCTTATAGTTTATACTGATATATGGTTCTTCTCTTGGTTCGAAGCAAGAGCCCCATCACTTCGTTGTATGCGACAACGTAAGTACAGAATAGTTCATTGTCGTACACATCCATGGTTGTAAACAATTCAAACTGCACTCCATAAAAACAATATGAACTCCATTAAAACAAAAAACATTCACAGATATATAAAAATAGTAATTATAGGCATGAAAAAACATGAATCTCAATTGATAGTCATACAACTTTAACAATATCTAAAAGATGGCCAAAATGATGTTTAGAGAGAGAGAGAGTACAAGAATAAAATATTTTAGAAAAAATGAAGATAATAATAGCTCAGCCTCTTTTTGATCTAGCATAGATTAGTAAATATGGAACCCATCCATAGGAAGGACCATGCCAATGTCTGAAGGCTTTGAACCAGAATTTATTCGTGCATCTTACATCAAATTTCTTACAAAGATTCATGATTAGGTTAATCGGCAAAGCAAAGAAAAAACCATAATAAAGAAAAATGATGCCACCAAAAAAGTCTCATCCTATTTAGCTACACATAGACAAAATCAAAAATAGTTCAGAAATAATTAAGATACAAATTCATCCTCATAATTAGTTGGTACATTTGTGCTAGCCTTTCCTGCATAGTTTTGCAGCTAGATCTCAAAATGTTATCTATCATGTCAAGGCCACTAACTATGACTCCATATAGGACATCGACTATTGGATTAAATTCTTAATTTATTTCATCTAATCATTCATTTCTTTCATCTCTTCATTCATTTCTTTCATTTGTTGCACTTCTTCCTTCCAATGAGTAATCTTCTCATCCTTGTCTTTTTTAATGTCCTGTATTTTTTTTAAAATGAGAAATCTACTCATCATTCTCTTTCTTTTGGTCTCCATAATTTCAAAATGTTCATTTGTTTCCAATACATATTGTTCGACCACCACACCCACCATTAATGTGACAAATGAATTAGAAGAATTACTGCTACAACAAAATGTCACTCCCTTCGAGCCGATGTCATACACTCATTGCTTCTTATGACCTCTTATGATCTCCAAATAGATAGGATCATAGTCAATTAGTTGAAGATTCATTGAACCCTCTACTTGTTGAGAAGCAGCTCTCACACATTCCTCCATGAGTTCCTTTGAAAAAATAAAAAAAAATTCTCTTCTAAATATACATAAAATAAATTTAATATTTTGGATTCCAAACGACTTTCAAAATTTACTATAGTAATATAAAATTTTAGTAATATAATAGATTCTTATAGCAATCATCTAAGACTTATTGACAACAATCTAACCATCCACTTTCTTCATATGCATCCTCATTAAAATCTCATAAATATTGGTATCTTGACCTAATTCTTTGGCATAGAGTTTGTATTTATAAAGTCAAAAAAAATGTTAAAAAATTTAAACAAAATTAATAAAACCATGCACAGATTTGATTTATTTAGACTATTAGGACAACTATTAAATATATAAATATTTGAAAATTTAAAATTGTACTAAATCTCGAGCATGCTCAATGCTCAACTTTGGCCCTCCTGTGTGGTGAGATAATCTTGTACCTAGTCCAGCTACCTCAGTCCATCGATTTTTGCTGCCAATCTTTGATTTTTTTTCTTCACATCTGGCTCCTCCTAATGCTTAAGCTACACAGGCTAGTCATCATCAATATTAAATCAAGCCTATCATTTAGATTCTTCAATTTATGGATAAAACCTGAATACCATCAATAGCTCTGCTCTCCCACAATAGCTTTATCTTTCCATCAAATTTGGGTGCCCATGTGCAAAGATTCTATATATAGAAAAATAACAAAAAAAAATTATTAATAATAATAACATTATTATTTACAACTTGAACAATAACCAACATATTAATTAACTAATTATGTAAATAATTTCAAATGCTTTTATTTCATTGTTTTTACATGAAAGTCATTAAAATTAGACTCTCTTATCGATTCCAAAACTTTCTTTCATGACAAATGCATAAGAATCAATGATTTTATTGAAAGAATTTATAATTATAACCAAACACTTGTGAGATGGAATAAAACTATACAAATAAATAAATAACATTGAGACAAGCAAATCAATACTACATATAAAAAAACTACTAAAAGAAACATCATAATTTTTTATTCAACTAATATTTACATATTTCTTATACCTCCCATCCATAATCTCACTTACTAACTTAGAACTAAATGCAGAGGAAGACACAACATTTTATGATGTCGATGGTATTGTAAATGGGGGAACTGTGAGTGTAAAAGGTGGTGTAGAAATTGATGACGGATCAAAAGTGTGTGCAGGAGAGACAATGGGTAGTGGGTTTATATCTAATAAAGGTGATGGTAAAGGTGTCAAAGATGATGATGATGATGGAGATGGAGATGGTAATTGTGATGTTGAAGTCTGGATATTATAGGTATGAGATGGTACAAAATTTGCAACATGATGTAAAATACAAGATGAATTTCGTCCATTTCTACATCCACATCCACCTCCACCACGACCACGTCCTTTAGGTGCCATCAACTATACAAAAAAAAACATAGAACAAATAATAGAGATATGATGAACAACCATGCATTTTAGAATAATACACACCAATAGATTTCAAAAAAATATAAAAATTCTTTGATAGTATAATATTATAAAATAATCATAACAATTTAATTATCGGCATCACTGTCATCCTCCATTGGATCTTCTGTCATTTCGTCAGATTCTGACGGAAGTTCCAACCCATCTTCAGATAGAAATTGTTCATCTTCAATTTCTATTAGGCCACTATATTAGTCACATAAATTTATATGATCTTCATTTACATGCACAGGCACAATATTATTAATGACATCTTATTGGAATGCTGGTGAAATAGCTAAGTTTGCACTTCTTTCTTGAAATGTTGGTACTTTAAAATTTGATCGAGCTTTAATTTTGCAAATAACGCACTAGTCTTTCTTATCATGGGATAAACATTGATATGTACAATAATATACTCGAGCAGCTTGAACTACCATAATAAATGGAACATATCAATTATATCTATATTTATGGGTAAAATCAACTAGCTTATAATCTGAATGAATCTTTGTACTCATATTTCATGTAAGATCAAACCACTCACACTTTAATAATACAATCCTATTATTTTCAAGTCCAGGATACTCCAACTCAATAACTTATGTGAGTTGACAATGATAATCAATCTCATCTGCACTATAAATTGAGCCTTTAATGCATACACCATTATTCATTGTTGCTTTAGAAGAACCGTGCATTGTTATGTGAAATTTATATCCATTTACAAAATACCCAGGATAGGTTGTCACATATCTAAATGGACACTTACTTAGATTCTGAATGAAAATATTGGAATTTCAATTTGAATAATCATTTGCCTATTGCATAAATTATACAAATGATGTTAAAAATAAAAGATACTAATAAATTAAATAATTCAAAAATTTTAACTTAATAATTCTCACATATTTTTGAACCAATTCAAAAATTCTATTTCTAGCATACAATCATCCTCATGGCTGGAAATTGTTGGTTGCATGTTTTTTAATTGCTTAACATAAATACTACACAAATATAAATAGAGGAAGAAAAATGTAAATCAATTTTAACTATGATTAAACCTACAACCATTTTGGGTATAGATACTCAATATATGGTTCACCCTTTTAACAATTAAGTAACACATAGCTCTGGGTTGCTTTGTACTCTTCATTTGTCATACATCTTTTCTTTGCTCTTCCAAATGCTCTTCCAGGGAGCTTGAAGGTAGATAACTTGTCCACAGAATCATCTTCTAGCAGCACATGACCTTCATCAATTCGAGACATATTTCTATTCTTTATATTGACATGATCCTAAAAATAATAAGAACAAAAAAGATGATGCTTATTCTACTAAATATGCATTACAAATTAAACGTTCAACTTTTTCCTTGTTTCTAACATTCAATTTCAACTTATGAAGATGTCTACAATAAAAATGTTAGGTTTCAATTATATTAAATTACAATATTACATTATATTTGAAATAATAAAACACAGCTACTTATATGTATTTACATTTTAAAAGGATAAATCCACTTGTATTGTACTAGCCCTGCTATCCTGGCTTCATATGCCAAATAAACCGGAAAATGCTCCACTGAGTCAAAGAAGCTTTGTGGGAATATTTGTTCAAGCTTACAAAGAATAAGGGGTATGTCATTTTCCAGCCTCACCATGTTATCTATTTTGATTGTGGTTGTAGTAAGCTATTTGAAGAAAAAACTAAATTATGTAAGGACCTTCCAAACACAAAGGGTAAGTAATTCACGGAATACAATTGTTATTAATCTTTGCATAAATACATGATAGCTATGCTTTTTCATTCCTAATAACTTAAGAATCTTTATATCCACACATCTACCTATATTTGACACATATCAATCATAAAATTTGAAATTTTTAAGCCATATACATAATATCTTTCTTGCCTATTATCAAGTGTGTAACAAACTTTAAAGAATTTTTCTGTTGCCTCATTCAGTTTAAATCAAGATGCTGACATTAATTATTAAACTCTTGTCTTGATTATAAAGCGACTTTTGTTTTTTCGTCTACATTAAGGATAATGCTAAAAATATTTTCAAACATATTTTTTTAAATATGCATTACATCCAAGTTATTACGAATTAAATTGGACTTCCAATAGGGCATGTCCCAAAATATATCGCATTTCCTACATCCAAATATTTGCATATTGGTCCATTAGTTTCAATAGCATCCTTTTCAGTTAGCTTCTTCATACCTAAACTCTAAATCTTTGCCAAAATATCATCTTTAGAATGAATAGCTTTTGCAACTATTATCACTAATGTATTTTTTTGAAATGCATTTCTATTTCTGGGAATGAATGATTCATAGGTAGAAAATTATGATGATTTTCAAACCATGACTATTTACCACTGAATTTGAGAGTAAATGCATCAGACTTTTTCATGCAATACGGGCATGCAAATTGTCTTCCAATACTTCAACCAGACAACATTTAATATGCTGGAAAGTCACTTACTATCCACATAAGGGCGGCCTGCATAATAAAATTTTTCTTCTTTGAGATTTCATATGTATTCACGCCAACATCCCACAAATAATTTAACACTACTATAAGAAGCTATAAGAAAACATCTAGCATGTATTTCGAATTTTTTGGCCCTTGAACCAATATTGTCAAAAACATATATTGCTCCTTCATACACAACCATGGAGGAAAATTATAAGGTGTCACTATCACTAGCCATATTGAATACTATTGTCCAGATTTTCCAAATAGCTGAAATCAATCAGTGTAGAGACCTAATCTCACATTTGGACTTTCAGCAGCAAAATCTTGATGTATATGACTAGAATACTTTCAAGAAAGTGAATCTAATGGAGGAAACATCACCCCTTCTTCAATATCATGTTCAGAATGGCACCTCATATCATTTGCTTTAGTATTTGATGTATATAGCCTCTATAATCGAAAAATTAAAGGAATGTAATACATCTTCTTAAATGCAACTTTCATCTTTTGTCACATATCTACAACACAAGGTTCCTTCTTAAACCAAAGATGATCGCAAAACTTACATCTAATAACATTACTTTGACCACCCCAATATATACATACATCCATTGAAACAACAATCAATTTTTTATACTAGTAGACTCATACCTCGTACTAACTTCTTAGTGTTGTAAAAGTTGTTAGTGACCAAATTATTTTCCAAAATTATCTACTTCATTAGTTATGTCACCTGATCAAATAATTTCTTAGACATATGATTTTGTAATTTCATGCTCATAAGTCGAGCCACAAGTAATAATTGCGAATGTGTTTTATAGCTATGCCACAACTGATTATCTATAGCTTTAAGTATTTAATAAAATTTCTAAGCTTCAGGTTTTGGTGGTTCATCCATGTAATCCAAATTGAAGTCAGCACTAGTAGATTTCCTGACTATTCTATGGTATGTGCATGATGCTTTTTCACCACATGTAAATAATTCAGTACCCTCATTTTGATCAATGATCAAAGAGATTGTACTTTCCCCATAATAAATCCAAAAAAAAAAATTATTTGGTACAAAGCCATATTTAGCCAAATTATATCTTATAGTGTTTACATCACGAAATGGAATATTCTGACACTTGTGGTTATTACATGGACACTTAATTTTTTCTCCATCCATCCATCTTCATTGACTACCCGCAAAGTTGATGAAAGTTTCAAGCCTACTCAAAAAAAATTGATTCAAAATTCAATTCATAAACCTTTTGTACATCCACTGATGTTCTGAACTCATTTTGCCTATTTTATTTGCAAAGAATTATGCTCAATTATTATTTTGAATGAAACATATAAGTACTTCAAAATATACTAATAATTAAATATAATTACTTACAAATAAATATGTAAATATTAATAATTGTGAATATCGAGGTAATACATTTGCAGAATTTGCTTTAATAAATAAAGCATTTTGTAGCATGGTAAAGATTAATAGATATCATGCTATTACTAGATGAATGTAGAAAAATATGTGAATGGACAAGAAAGGAAAGCAAAAAAAAAATAAATTGAAATTTTGAAGGAGTAAGCTTCTCACTTATCAATGAAGTTCAAATAGCAAAATTTTTATTATGGTTCAACTCAATCTTTGAATATTAAAATAAAAAAAAAGAATAAATTAATGGAATGGAGATCCAATTCCAAGAACTCTTGGCAAATGAATTAATGAAGAATTCAAACATGAATGAAAACATATCATACAAAGTATTCAATTAGAAAACATAGATGTGAAGCAAGCTACAATTATAGAATTCTAGTCTTACAAATTTAAACTGATTAGAGATACCAATAATTATAGACATTAACACTATAATTATTTTGTGGAAAACTACAATCAAAAGATAGTTTGGCTAAGAAAACTTACATACACCTCAATTAATACCTAATCAATACGAAAAATTGGAAATTATTAATTTCACAAAATTAAAGATATAACCATCACTTATATACTAGTAATTAATGATTTTAGAACTTGTAATGATTTACTACGAACATCCAGATTAATATTGTGAGCATGAGGAGGATCTTTGGTCATTTATATTATTGTGATAATAACTTCACTTTACACAATATTATTCTGACACAAATATATATTATATAATTTAAATGGAAAATGCAATATATGGTAATAGTTAAGCTAAAAGAATAATTTTGTAATAACAAACAGCAAAATCAAAACACACCCTTAGCAAATGCAATGGTCTTGTGGACAGTCACAATAAAAATGTTTAATGTTATTTAATTTTAATTTGAGACTATACAATAAAAATGATAAAATAATATCATTGTTGTATTCCAATGCTTTACAATATTATTTAAATAAGCATATGATAATATTTTAACAACTCTCATTTATTAGTAATAATGTGTATTAATACTCAAAATTCAATTAGAATAACAAAAACAAAGTGTTTTGATGTATTCTGAAGATATACAAATGTATTCTATATATATTTATGATTCATATTAAATTTTATTAATTAAATATTTTTTTTAATGTAACAAATTTTTAATATGAATAAATGAGTAAAATTAAAATTCAATGAAGTTCAATGATGTTTGATTTATTTGTTAATATTCATGTCTGAGTTTTTTTTCAATGAATTTAAATGAGCTTGAATATTAATCGATATTTTTTAACATTATTCCACGTGTTCCATAATATATATATATCTACACACAAAAAACAATATATATATATATATATATATATATATATATATATATTATATTTATATATAAAATCTATATAAATAAATAAATAAATAAATAAATAAATAAATAAATATATATATATATATATATATATATATATTATAAACATCAATTAAATGTGTATATATATATATATATTGACACATCAAAAACAAAAGGCTCAATACATTGAATCTTGAGATAAAAGTGAGCCTCCTTGGAGGTTGTAAGTTCAAATTCCACGAGCTAATAAAATATTGTCAGGATAACAAAAAATGACACATTTAGTTATATTTAATTATATAAAGTTTCATATAGTTATACAAATATATATAAATAGTTATACACATATAGTTAAACATAATGTCGTTTGTTGTTATACATGTAATTATAAATATTGTTACTAGTGGTTATAAATGTAGTTACACATATAGTTATACTTATATTTATACATGTAGGTATATTTATTCGTTCATATAATTTTATATATTTATACATATAGTAATCTATAGGTATAGATATAGTAAAATACATTTTTATATAATAATATATAAAAATGTATATTAAATATATGTTGTTAATTATATATTTAAATATAGTTATGTATAATATTTTATAGTTATACATGTAGTCAAAGACAATTATTTATTGTTATATGTTTTTATACCTATAGTATATATAATTAAAAATAGAGTTATATATAGTTAAACATATAGTTGTATATAGATATATTCATACAAGTAGGTATAATTAGTTATACATAAATGTATCCAAAATTATAAACAAATATATAGAATTACATATATTTATATATATATATATATATATATATATATATATATATATATATATATATATATATATGTATACATAGTTACAAATATAGTTTTATTTAATTATATAGAGTGTTACATAGTTATACAAATATTTATATATAGTTATAGACATATAGTTAAACATAATGTTGTATGTCGTTATACATGTAATTATAAATATAGTTACATGCGGTTATTCATATAGGTACATATATAGTTATACTTATATTTAACATATAGGTATATATATTTTTTCATATAATTTTAAATGTATACATATAGTTATCTATAGGTATAGATATAGTAAAATACATTTTATATACTATTAAATGAAAATGTATAATAAATATAGTTTTGTATAATGTTTTAATAGTTATACATAAAGTCAAAGACAATTATTTATAGTTATATGTTTTTATACCTATAGTATATATAATTAAAAATTGAGTTATATATAGTTAAACATATAGTTGTATATAGATATATTCATACAAGCAGTTATAAGTAGTTATACATAGATGTATGCAAAGTTATAAAAAAATATATAGAATTACATATATTTATACATATATGTATAAATAGTTACAAATATAGTTTTATTTACTTATATAGAGTGTTACAGGGTTATACAAATATTTATATATAGTTATAGACATGTAGTTAAACATAATGTTGTATGTTGTTATACATGTAATTATAAATATAGTTACATGTGATTATTCATATAGTTACACATATAGTTATTCTTATATTAAACATGTAGGTATATATATTTTTTCTTATAATTTTATTTATGTATGCATATAGTTATCTATAGGTATTGATATAGTAAAATATATTTTATATACTAATATATAAAAATGTATAATAAATATATGTTCTGACTTATATATTTAAATGTAGTTATTTATAATATTTTTATAGTTATACATGTAGTCAAAGACAATTATTTATAGTTATATGTTCTTATACCTAATAGTATATATAGTTAAAATAGAGTTATATATAGTTAAACATATAGTTATATATAGATATATTAATACAAGTAGTTATAAGTAGTTATACATAGATGTATACAATGTTATAAACAAATATATAGATTTACATATATTTATATATATGTATACATAGTTACAAATATAGTTATATTTAATTATATAGAGTGTTACATAGTTATACAAATATTTATATATAGTTATGTACATGTAGTTAAACATAATTTTATATGTTGTTATACATGTAATTATAAATATAGTTACATGTGGTTATACATATAGTTACACATATAATTATATATAGGTATATATATTTTTATACCTATATAGTAAAATAAATGTATACATATAGTTATATGTATACATGTAGGTATACATATAGTTATATGTATACATGTAGGTTTACATATAACTATATGTATACATATAGTTATATTTATACATGTAGGTATATATATTTTTTCATATAATTTTATATATGTATACATATAGTTATATATAGGTATAGATATAGTAAAATACATTATAGATATAGTAAAATACATTTTTATATACTAATATATAAAAATGTATATTAAATATATGTTGTTAATTATATTTTTAAATATAGTTATGTATAATATTTTTATAGTTTTTTTTTAATGATGAGTATATATGTTTATGTATAATATATAAATCAACAATTCACTAGATTAACATTAACCTATGCCTGGAATGATGTGGCATCCAGATCACCCTTTGCTTCTAAGGTAATGAATGAAAAATTATTACAAAAAAAAAGCATTCTACTTGGTGTATGACAAAATGTACTACACTTTTATCAAGCACATTAGTTTCGTCTCTGCCTGTGCTTTGGCTGCCTTCTGTTCTTCTTCTGTAAAGGCTGCCCCACAGAAGGTAGGGGAAGGATCTTTCCTTGCTGGATGTCAGCTGCATTTATCATGGTGTCAAATGTTATCTGTGCTTTAATAAACACTATCAAATCCCGAATCTGTTCTTCCAGATCATGTATCTTCTGCTCCCTCTGTTTCAAATCCATCTTCAATTTCCGTCACCATCCTGGACCACTTTTTTTGCTCTTCAATGAGACATCTGTTTGTATCTGCAACAGCATTTTTTTCCTGTTCGCACTTTTCAAACTTGGTCTGCATATCTTGCAACAGAGATGCCACATTCTTCTCCACCACCTCAAAAATAGAAGCTTCTCGTCTACTTGTGGCGTCCATGAGTAAAGATTCATAATATTGTCTTCGATTTTCTAGTTGGGTTGCGAGGAGATGGTTGTATTCATCTACAGTTACTTCAATCTTGCTGCTAAAGATGGAGTTGTTAATGCCAGAGTGCTTGCTGCATCCACAATCATCACAGTGACTACTATGTAACATACAGCTACTATTTGAATCCACCAAATTGCCATCAACTTTTGAATGGTTTACGCGATGCACATAGTGTTGACGGGCTGTTCGTTGAGTTGAGATATTTAAAGTGAAATTACAAATATGCCCTTAATGAGCAATTATCGGTGTATTACTGTAAAGTATCTCTTTAATAAATTTACGCTGTTTTAATTATCAGACTGATATAAAAGCTGACTGTTTTTTTTGACCTAGCTGCTGGATGATTATTTTTTATTGAATGCTTTGATATTGGTTCTGCTGCGCGATTTTCTCTCCTCTCTTTCTTCTCTTCTGTTCTTCATCTTCTTCTCAGTTCTTACTTCTGTTCTTGAGAATTCCTTGTATTTTACAAGGAATAGTTGTTACAAAACAACATTGTGGTATCAGAGCTTCGATACCTAACTGCGATTAAAATTATTTTTGAACAATACTCAAATCTAATTTCTCCAGTTTAGGCGTTCTCTGAAAACCTAACTATTTCTCACAAATTTCTTAAGATCGAGCATAGATCTGACCAGATCTAGTAAGATCTAAACGTTTTGTGGTTTTTAAAACCTATTTTTTACAAAACCCGAACATTCTGTTCAAATTTTTTCAAGCTGTTCTTATGATATTATGTTTTCAAAATAACTTAGTAACTGGTATGCCTTCAAACCAATCACAACCTACCTCTATCTGTGAAGTATGTTCACTGGGAAAACAATCCAGAAAAAGCTTTCCAAAACACTCTGCTTGGAAAGCTTCTAAACCCCTGGAACTATTACATGCTGACATATGTGGTCCTATGTCAGTGAACTCCTTAGGCAGTAGTAGTTATTTCTTGTTATTTATAGATGACTGCACGAGATATATATGGGTATTTTTCTTGAAGCACAAGTCTGAAGCACTTGAATGCTTCAAGAAACTCTTACCACTTGTTGAAAGACAATCTGGTCTAAGTGTTAAGTCACTTAGAACAGACAGAGGAGGTGAGTTCCTCTCTCAAAAATTCACAGACTACTATGAATCTAAAGGAATAACCAGACAACTTACCACTGCCTACTCACCACAACATAATGGAGTTGTGGAGAGGAAAAATAGGACAATAATGGAAATGGCCAGAACACTGTTAAACCAGAAAAACATACCAAAAATTTTTTGGGCAGAGGCAGTGAACACCTCTGTGTACCTGCTCAATAGGTGCCCAACCAAAGCATTGGAAAACTTAACTCCAGTGCAAGCCTAGACTGGTAGGAAGCCCAGTGTCAAACACCTAAAGGTATTTGGGAGTGTTTGTTACTCCCATATACCAAGTGCACATAGAACCAAATTAGACTCCAAGAGTCTTAAATGTATTTTAGTAGGTTACAGTCTGCAATCCAAGGGTTACAGACTGTACTCACCAGAAACTAAGACATTTCTGGTGAGTAGAGATATTTTAATTGATGAAAACAGTATGTGGGCTGGAGATTTAATTGAAGCTAATTCTGGAACCAAAAATGGTTGCACAGAAGCTTCAGCAACCTGCAATAAATTTAAAAATGCTCCAAGGTATGATTTCAGCTCACCCTCTACTTTTTCTTCTGAATTTATTTCTGATTCTGATTCTGATTCTTTTACTGAACATGATTCTCAATACAAGTCCAAGTCTGTTTCTGAGTATAGTAATTGTACATCATCTAATTCTAAATCTATGACTGAACTTAGTAAAATAACCCCTGTAAAGTATAGAAACCTATCAGACATTTATCAGAGATGTAATTACACCTCATTTGAGTCACTCAACTATGAAGAGGCTGTAAAACATCAATTCTGGTTCAAAGCAATGCAGACAGAAATGTCTGTTATCGAGAAAAATAACACTTGGACCTTAGTTGATTTACCTCAAAATAAACACAATATAAGTGTTAAGTGGATTTATAGGATTAAAGTTAAATCAAACTCAAATCAGCCTGTATACAAGGCTCGATTGGTAGCTAAAGGTTACCCACAAAAACCTGGATTAGACTACCATGAAACCTTTGCTCCAGTAGCAAGGTTAGAAACCATAAGGCTCTTAATAGCCTTAGCCGGACAGAAAGGTTGAAATTTATTCCAATTGGATATAAAATCTGCCTTTCTAAATGGAAAACTTAAGAAAGAGATATATGTAGAACAACCCCCTGTGTTTGTGAAAAAGGGGAGTGAACACTGTGTTTATAAATTAAATAAGGCCTTGTATGGGTTGAAACAAGCTCCTCGTGCTTGGTATCAACAAATAAACTCATACTTTCTGAATCAAGGATTCAGTAGAAGTAAGAGTGAGCCTACACTCTATATTAAAAGAGACAACAACTCTGGAATTTTAATTGTTTCCTTATATGTTGATGATATTGTATTTACAAGTAATACAACAGAATTGATAAATAATTTTAGGAGAGAAATGGAAATTAAATATGAAATGTCTGACCTAGGAAGCCTAAAACAATTCTTAGGACTTGAAATAATTCAAGACACAAGTGGTGTGTCTGTTTCTCACACCACATACATTAAATAATTATTGAAAAACTTTGGAATGAGTTACTGCAAACCAATATCTACCCCTTTAGAAGTAAATCAGAAACTACTTTCAGCTAAGGGTAAACCAGTAAATGAGAAAAAATATAGAAGTTTAATAGGAAGCTTGCTGTACGCATCAGCAACCAGACTCGATATTATTTTTTCTGTTCACTTGTTGTCACGGTTTATTCATTGTCCGAATCATATACACTTAAGTGCTGCCAAACGGATATTGAGATATCTCAAAGGTATACTAAACTTAGGTCTGAAATATCATAGAATTAATCATACAGAAATCAGTGGTTATTGTGATAGTGATTGGGGAGGAAATCCAGAGGATTACAAAAGTACCTCTGGATATGTATTTAATCTAGGAACTGTGGCTGTTTCTTGGCAGTCCAAAAAACAATCAACTGTAGCCCTGTCCACTACTGAAGCTGAATATGTTTCAGCTTCAGTTGCCACCTCTCAAGCCTTATGGCTTAGAAAACTATTGGGTGACTTAGATAAAGTCCAAAAATATCCAACAAAAATTCTGTGTGATAATCAATCGACTATATCTATTGCGAGTGATATGGTAATGCATAGTCAAACTAAACACATAGGTTTGAAATATCACTTCATCAAGGATACGATTGAATCTAATGAAGTTAAGTTGGTTTTTTGCAGGACTGAAGAACAAGTAGCCAATATATTCACAAAGCCCCTACCTAGAGAAAAGCTTGTCTATTTGAGAGAAAAGCTTGGTCTTACCTCAACTACATCGAATCGGGGGGATTGTTGATGGGCTGTTCGTTGAGTTGAGATATTTAAAGTAAAATTACAAATATGCCCTTAATGAGCAATTATCGGTGTATTACTGCAAAGTATCTCTTTAATAAATTTATGTTGTTTTAATTATTGGACTGATATAAAAGCCGACTGTTTTTTTTAACCTAGCTGCTGGATGATTATTTTTTATTGAATGCTTTGATATTGGTTCTGCTGCGTGATTTTCTCTCCTCTCCTTCTTCTCTTCTGTTCTTTATCTTCTTCTCAGTTCTTGCTTCTGTTCTTGAGAATTCCTTGTATTTTACAAGGAATAGTTGTTACAAAACAACACATAGTTGTCACCAATATAGTCTCATATTTGTTGTGTTCTTATATCAAGAGAGTAACAATGATGTGTATTTTCACTATGCTTCCTGGCATGTCCTTCCTTATAACTTCCACATCCCACATAGGCACATATTAGGCAAACCCACAGGTTGTCTGATGTTCCACAAACAGAACAAGCTTTCTCTTTATCCTGCTGATGACATAGTATACAGACCGGGCAATACAGGTGTGTCCACTTCAAGGTGTAAGAACACTGAAAAGAATGATCACAGAAAGTGTCGAGTATGCCGCTTGTGTCCTGATCCAATCTCTCAAGGCATATTGCACAAGTTGGCAACACAACAAAACCTTCGGGGGGCGTGTCTGCAATCTTTGCCAACTCCGTTTATTCGACAGAAGCAACAAACAAGATATGGCATACCTCTGTCTCCACAGGGGAGAATCGCTTTCCATTAGAACTGCTGTAAAATTCATCAGCCGGCAACTGATTATCAAACTTTATCAGAACACTGTACCAATCTTCTATCCCATCATTTCTGATGAAAATGAGGTCGATAACGTCGTCTACACCTGAGGCACAGAACCGGATGAAATCGTCAACAGAGACGTGGTCAGGGACAGCAACGACGAAGAGATGTCAATCTGGAGGCAGCACTGTCGAAGGAAGGTGGCAATTCGGTTCGATGCAGGTGAACAACACCTCTTCTTTCGGAGTAAAGGGTGGTATCCCGGTTCAATTTGGAGGTAGAACGTTTAGACGTGGATTTATATTATATTTTTATAGTTATACATGTAGTCAAAGACAATTATTTATAGCTATATGTTCTTATACCTATAGTATATATAATTAAAAATAGAGTTATATATAGTTAAACATATAGTTGTATATAGATATATTCATACAAGTAGTTATAAGTAGTTATACATAAATGTATGCAAAGTTATAAAAAAATATATAGATTTAGATATATTTATATATATATATGTATACATAGTTACAAATATAGTTTTATTTAATTATATAGAGTGTTACATAGTTATACAAATATTTATATATAGTTATACACATGTTGTTAAACATAATGTTCTATGTTGTCATACATGTAATTATATATATAGTTACATATGGTTATACATATAGTGACACATATAGTTATATTTATATTTAAATATGTAGGTATATATATTTTTTCATATAATTTTATATATTTATACATATAGTTATCTATAGGTATAGATATAGTAAAATACATTTTATATACTAATATATAAAAATATATATTAAATATATGTTAATTATATTTTTAAATATAGCTATGTATAATCTTTTTATAGTTATACAAGTAGTCAAAGACAATTATTTATAGTTATATATTTTTATACCTACAGTATATATTGTTAAAAATAAAGTTATATATAGCTTAACATATAGTTATATATATAGATATATTCATACAAGTAGTTATAAGTAGTTATACATAAATGTATACAAAGTTATAAATAAATATATAGATTTACATATATGTATACATATATGTATACATAGTTACAAATATATTTATATTTAATTATATATAGTGTAACATAGTTATACAAATATTTATATATAGTTATACACATACAGTTAAACATAATGTTGTATGTTGTTTAACATGTAATTATAAATATAGTTATATGTGGTTATATATATAGTTACATATATAATTATACTTATATTTATACATGTAAGTATATATATTTTTTAATATAATTTTATATATTTATACTTATAGTTATGTATAGGTATAGATATAATAAAATATATTTTTATATACTAATATATAAAAATGTATATTAAATATATGTTGTTAATTATATATTTAAATATAGTTATGTATAATGTTTTTTTAGTTATACAAATAGTTAGATAATTATTTAGAGTTATATGTTTTTATACCTATAGTATATATAGTTAAAAATAGAGTTATATATAGGTAAACATATTGTTATATATAGATATATTAATACACATAGTTAAAAGTAGGTATACATAAATGTATACAAAGTTATAAACAAATATATAGATTTAAATATATGAATACATATTTAGACTTTTTCTTGAAGTGATGTTTCATTTGGAAAAGGCACATTTTATGTTAGATGAGATGGTCATGAATGGTGTATCATGGAGATGAACAAGTCTAACATCCATAACTCAATCCACCTGATGGAGAAATCATCATTATAATATTTTACATGTTTTATGCTGCTAATGTACTCTTTATATTCATTTTCGTGCATATAATAGATGAATATCATGTGTTCATGGGCTTCTTTTTATGTTTCATTCAACTTTAATTTATAATAAATGATAAATATAGGATATAAATATTGATTTTTCTTGCTCTCATATTTCATAACACTTTCCTAAGCAAATCTTCCATGGAATAATTTTACACCTTTGATAATTCTCCTATTTTTTATAGCTTTTACCCTTAGGCTCTTTTGTGGTTTGAACAACAAGCTTAACAATGACTTCTCTTAACAAACTTTTCACTATTTCTCTCTATAAGAAAACTTCTTTTTTTTAATTTTCTTCAAGTTCTAGTGGTCTGGGTCTTTGATATCATGTTAGAAAGTAAAAATGAAATAATGTGACTTTATTAACCATGATGCATGAATATATATAACCTATGAGATTGGAGCACCCTGAACACTATGAGTAGCTCATTGACTAAACTATATCAAACTAGAAACATATCCCAACAAAAAAAAACATAATCATATATTATTTTTTTATCCATGATAACTGCTAGGTTAACGCACAATGCTCAAATATCTTCTTTATTCTTATCAAAAAATTGTAGCTGCTAATTGTTGTTTGGACCAGTTCTTCATCTCTTATAGATGACTCTACTTTCAAGAATACATCATAGAAAATTAGTGCAATTCATTGGATATTTTCAAGAGGGAGGTAGTATGCTTGTTTATGATTTCATGCACAATGGAACATTGAAGGAGCATATATATGGTAACTCAAATCTTATATAAAGTACAATGATATCAACTGAGGCCGTCATTAATGCATGTAACGTTGATAGGCCAATTCACCAATGGACAAAGTATCAATTGGATCAAGCAGCTCGAGATTAGAGAAGATGCGGCAAAAGGTGTTTTAAAAAGTTCTTATCAGAGTTTGATTTATTTTGCAAGCATATGCTATTAGTGGGTGCATGGTCCAGTGGATAGCGATGCCATGAGATATGGTCCCGTAGATGCTTAGCCATTGTGCATAACTGCCTGGAAGTGCATAGGGTGAGTGTGTTGCAGTGAACCTGCATGTGTGCTTGATGTATAGGACGTGCGCCGTGTGAATATTTGATGCATCCATGGTGTAGTGTGTGAAACCTGTAGCTTGTGCTCATTGGGTTTTTTTATATGTATCAAAGAAAGTGATTTTTTATGTAGAATCATGTGAGTAAAAACTATATAGTTGTAATGAAAGTGGCCACTACTTTGGTGGTTCCATAACTATTTGACTACGACAATAAATGTTGAGAGTTAAGTGTGTAATGAAAAATATAATATTTATTTTATTTATATCTAGCATAGATTTTTTATTTTTTATTTTATCACAGGAACTCATTGAGAAATGTATGACAACTGCTTCTAAGCCAGTTGAAGTTTTATGGATCTTAAGATAACTTTTTGAAGGAAGAAAACTAGGAAATGAAAGAAGTGAATGATGAGATGAAAGAAATGAAGAATGCAATGCAATAGTAGATGACCTATATAGAGTCACAACTAGTAGCCTTGACGTGACAGATAGCACACCGAGTTCCAGAAGAGTACCCGCTCAAGAGAGCCTAGAACAAATGTACCAGTTAATGATGAGAATGATAATTTAGTTTTAAAATATTATATACCTATGTTATGTTTTTATTTTAATTATGTAACTATTGTATCAGAATAATTTATCTATATATTTATCTAGCTATCTATCTATCTTCTTATATATATATATATATGTGTGTGTGTGTGTGTGTGTGTGTGTGTGTGTTTATCTACATGTTTACCTATATATCAATCTATCTCTCAATTTGTCTCTCTTTCTATCTATAAATTAGTTCTATCTGACTATCTGCCAATCTGTCTATCTATCTATCTATTTTTCTGTCATTTTGCCTATTTATTTATCTTTATATCTTTAATGACACTATAAGAAAAAACCCAAATAGCTATAGAGAAATCCCTAACTATATGGAATTTTTCTTTCGCAAAAATAGAATAATAACACATTAACACTAGAAATTTTACCAAGCTAATGTGGTTGTCACAAAAAAATTAGCATGGGAAAAATACACTAGCAAATTATTTAATGACCAAAATTCACTAGCTAAGTATATTTTTTTCCCTTACTAATTTTAATTGTAATTAAAAATAATAATTAATAATTTACGAATAAATAAGCACAGAAACATCCTTAGCTAAATTAGTGAGGGAAAAATCCCTAGTTTTTTCATTCAAAATTAATTTTCACAATTTTAATTTTTTACAAAAAATTTGATTACATATTTTTATAATTTTATATAAAATTAAATAAAATCATACACTATAAACCATTTTTTATAATTAACAAAAACCAAAAAAATTAAAAAATAATTATGATACAAATGTTACCTGGTTAAAACAAAAACATAACATATGTATATAATCATTTAAAACTAAATCATCATCTTCATCATTAGCTTGTGCATTTGTGCATGGCTCTCCTATGTGGGTTGTCTACTGGAACTTGGTGTGCTATCTCTCTCATCAAGATTTCTAATAGTGACTCCATATAGTTCATCTCTTATTTCATTACATTCTTCATTTCTTTCATCTCATCATTCACTTCTTCTTTTTTCCTGCATACACATCAATTCAAACTTAAACATTATGAGAATATCTATATATATATATATGTCTATATACATACATAAATACATATATATATTTATATATTTATACAAACATATATATACTTACATATATAGAAGCTAATACAAGGAAAAAAAAAACAAGAAATACTTAGTCATGAAAAAACAAGCAACAAACAATCCAATGCCTAAAAATCTGAGAATTTTTTAAAAAATGCTACATGCATAAGAAAATAGTGTAAAGAATGAAGCCAATTGTGATGCCTTTAACTTAAAATATTTCAAATCATCTCTAACAAATGTCATCATAAATAAAACCTTTAAATATGAATTTTGATATTCCAACATGATTTTGAATACCACATAAGCCTCAAGCTAATATTGGCCTATTTTTTTCAATGATTGTGGGGGTTTGGGCTAACTTACATACAGCTCGAGTAATCTCATGAGCAAAAAAATCTACCCCTATGGTTCCACCAACAGAGCAACTATGACAAAACCACATGTATCATCTACTACCATTTCACATGCAGAACAAACTAATATTACCATGACACTAACATAGATTGAATAGTATATGAGATAAAAATTTATGTATATGTTCCCCTTTGTAGCTGCATAAAACACTGCATATGATAAGGATCACAAGTTTAGCAGTGAAGAACCTTGCTAAACTTTTCTTAAACCCTGCATATCTATTCCCCTTTAAATAAGAAAATTAGCAACATCTTTCAAACTCTCAAAATTGATTTCAAACATCTCTCAAAATTCATATTCATTGTACCATTAACAAAAACAAGTCCACCCATCAGTACTTCAAAAAAAAAGATCAAAGTTTCATTATAATTTGAAATATGCATGCATACAGCTTTCATCTTTTAAAAAGCAAACAATCAGAGCCTAGCATGCTATACTAGAATCTTGAAGGTGGCCAACAACATCACCAAAGCAATGCATGTGATTCACTGAACTTCTAGTGCTCTGCAAAAATTGCATACTCCGTTTAGAAAAGAAGTTCATAATATTTGAATTCACAGTATTATAGCACATTAAATTGAAATCAAATAAAATTAATAACATGATTAAGAAGATTGTGTCATCCCTCCGAGGTAGATGATTATTCTAATCTTCTAGCTTAAAAAGGCAGCTGCAATGAAACAACACGTACAATAAGCCAATAGAAAGTGGAAGACATGCTGAGTGGAAAGGAAATGGCTTCACGGAGACAAAGACCAATGTGAAGTGGAAATCTTGCGCAAAATAACTTCTGGATCAAGTCAGGTCATTAGGAGTAACCATGTTTTTGAACTGGGGCACTGATGACTGACCAAATGGCGTTCTGATTCACTTCTCTGAAATTGAAGACTAATAATGAAATAAAGATAAAACACACAATTCATGATAATTTTATGCCAAACTTTTTAATATGAAAGTTTCATGCAATTTTAAACAAATAAAGACTAAATGTACCTAAGCAATTCTAGTGTCGTACCAAAATACCAGCACTATTAAGTGCCAACTGATGTGGACACTACTAACATTAACCAAAATTTGGCTCTAGATTATAGGAATCACATCATCACACATCAAATGACCACACCATGCCCAAAATCTTTACGAAATAGCAAAGCAATGTCAATTTTCACATCAATAATAAGTTTGAACTATCACTATCACTACCAAATTGTAATGTATATTGATTGTTGTCAGCATCATAGGTTAAAGGTTCACGACCATCTACATAGCTTGAAACCACTATTCACATTTATGCCGCATAAATCAGGTGTTAGTGTAACAAGTGCCATGTGAAAGTGTACATTGTGGATGGGCTTATATCTGATAAAGGTGATGATAATGATGTTAATGATGGTGATGATGATTAAGATTGAGATCGTGAATGTGATGTTGAAGTTTGGATATGGTGGTATGAGATGATACTAACTTTGAAACAAATGTAAAATACTAGATGAATTTCATTCATTTCTATGTTCACGTCCACCACCACCATTCCCACACCCTTTAGGTGCCATCTTTTGTACAAAAAATAAAAATATATAACAAATTAATTGATATATAATGAACACCCATGCATTTTAGAATAATACAGACCAATGGATTTCAACAAAATATAGAAAGTCTTTGATAATATAATATTATAATACAATAATAACAGTTTAATTATCGACATCACTATTATCCTCCAATGTATCTTCTGACATTTTGTCTAATTCTGATGAAAGTTCCAACTCATCTTCAGATAGAAAATGATCATCTTCAATTTCTATTAGGCTACCATTTGAGTCATATAAGTTTTCTGGATCTTCATCTACATGCACATGCTCAATATTATTTATGTCATCTTTTTGAAATGCAGGTTGAATAGCTAGGTTTGCACTTCTTTGTTGAGATGTTGGTACTTTAAAATTTGATCAAGCTTTAATTTTGAAAATCACCCACCAGTTATTCTTATCATGAGATAAACTCATATATGTACAATAATATACTTGAGTATCTTGAACTACCATAATAAATGGCTCATATTAATTATATCTATGTATATGGTTAACATCCACTAGCTTATAATCCAAATGAATCTTTATACCCATATTTCGTGTAGGATCAAACTAATTGCACTTTAATAATACAATCCAATTATTTTTCAGTTCAGGATACTCCAACCCAATAACTTCTGCTAGTTGACCATAATAATCAATCTAATATACACTATAACTTGGGCCTTTAATGCATACACTCATTGTTGTTTTAGAAGAACCATACTTAATTGTGTTTTAGAAGAACCATATCCATTGACAAATTAACTAGGATAAGTTGTCACATTCAGACCTTTACTTAGATTCTGAATGAATATATTGGAATCTCCATTTGAAAAATCATTTTCCTATCGCATAAATTAAATAAATGATGTTAATAACTAAAAGATATTAATAAATCATATAATTCAAAAAATTAAAACTTAATAATTCTCACATAGTTTTTGAACCAATTCACAAATTCTATTTCTAGGATATAATTGACCTCGTGGCTATAAATGGTTGGATGTTTGTTTTAACTACTCAACATAAACACTACAAAAATATAAATAGAGGGAGAACAAAGTATATCAATTTTTAATTATTCCTTTTAAGGACAAAATTAAACTATGATTAAACCTACAATAATTTTGGGTATACATACTCAATATATGGTGGATCCTCTTCACAATTATGTAAAACATATCTCTGGGTTGCTTTGTACTCTACATCTATCATACATCTTTTTTTTTCTCTTCCAAATGCTCTTCCAGGGTGTTGAAGATAGATAGCTTATCCATAGAATCATCTTCTACAAGCACATGGCCTTCATCAATCCGAGGCACATTTCTTTTTTTGGTATTGACATGATCCTCAAAATAATAAGAACAAGAGGATGATGCTTCTTCTACTAAATATGCATTGCAAATTGAACCTTCAACTCTTGCATTGTACTAACATTCAATTTCAACTTATGAAGATACCTACAACTATAATATTAGGTTTCAATTATATCAAATTACAATATTAATTTATGCTTGAAATAATAAAACACCACTACTTATATTTATTTACCTCTCAAAAGGATACATCCACATGGATTGCACTAGCCTGGCTATCCTTGCTACATATGCCAATTGAACTAGAAAATGCTCCATTTATTTAAAAATGCTCGGTGAGAATATCTATTCAAGCTTACAAATAATAAGAGGTATGTTATTCTCCAGTCTCGCCATGTCACCTTTTTTGATTGTGGTTGCAGTTAGCTATTTGAAGAACAAAATAAGTTCGATAAGGACCTTCCAAACACTTAGGAGAAGAAATTCACGAAATACAATTGGTATTATTCTCTGCATAAATACATAACAGTCATGACTTTTCAATCCAAATAACTTAAGATTTTTCATATCCACACATCTATCATATTTGATACATATCCATCAAAGAATTTCAAATTTTTAATTCATTCATACAATGTCTATCTTGCCTTCTTATCATGTGTGTAACAAGCTTTATAATATTTTTCTATTGCTTTATTCAGTTTCAATTCAAGACACTGACAGTAATCATTCAACTCTTGTCTTGATTTTAAAGTGTGCTTTGTTTTTTCGTCTACATTAAGGACAATGTTGAAAATATTGTCAAACACATTTTTTTCAATATGCATTACATTCATGTTTTGACGAATTAAATTGGACTTCCAATAGGGCAAGTCCCAAAAAATACTACGTTTCCTCTAGCCAAATATTTTTTATATTGGACCATTAGTTTCAGTAGCATCCTTTTCAATTACTTTCTTCAGACCCAAACTCTAAATCTCTTTCATAATATCATCATTTGAATGAACAACTAGTGCAACTATCATTACTATTTTATTTTTTTGAAATGCAGTTCTATTTCTATGGAATGGATGATTCATAGGTAGAAACTTATGGTGGTTATCAAACCATGATTATTTACAACTAAATTTGAGGGGAAATGCATCAGACTTATCCATGCAATATGGGCATGCTAATCATCCTGTAATACTCCAACCAGACAATATTGAATATGTAGGAAAATCACTTTCCATCCACATAAGGGTCACTCACATAATGAAATTTTTCTTTTTTGAGATATCATATATATTCATGCCAACATACTACAAATGATTTAACTCTACTATAATCGACTGTAAGTACATCTAGCATGTCTTTCACATTATTTGGCCCTAGAACCAATATTTACAAAAACATATATTGCTCCTTCATACACAATGATGGAGGCAAATTATAAGGTGTCACTATCACTGGCCATGTTGAATACTATTGTCCAGATTGGCCAAATGGCTAAAATCCATCAGTGCAAAGATTCAATCTCACATTTCAACTTTCAGCTGCAAAATCTTGATGTATATGATTAAAATGGTTCCAAGCAAGTGAATCTGATGGATTACGCATCACTAGTTATTCAACCTCATGCTCAGAATGCCACCACATATCATGTGTTGTAGCATTTGATGCATATATTCTCTACAATTGAGTAATTAAAGGGAAGTAATACATCTTATTAAATACAACTTTATCTTTTGTCGTATATATGCAACAAAAAGTACCTTTTAAACTGATGATTTTCATAAAAATTACAGCTAATTAAATCACTATCACCACCACAATATAATATAGATCCATTAAAACAACAATCAATTTTTTCTACTGGTAGACCCATACCTCATAATAACTTTTTAGTGTTGTAAAAGTTGTTAGTGACTAAATTATTATCCGTAACAATCTCCTTCATCAGTTCTGTCACCTGATCAAATAATTTCTCAAACATATGATTTTCTGACTTCATGCTCATGAGTTGAGCCACAAGTAATAATTGCGAATGTATTTTACAACTAGGCCACAAATCTTTATCTGTAGCTTTAAGGATATCATAAAATTTATGAGCTTCAGGATTAGGTGGTTCATCCACGTAATCCATATTGAATTCAGCACCAGCAGCTTCCATGCCATTCTATGGTATGTGTTTGATGCTTCTTCACCACATACATATGATTCAGTGCCCTCATTTCAGTCAATGTTCAAAGCCATTTTACTTTCTCCATAATAAATCCAAACAAAATCATTTGGTACAAAGCCATAGTTAGCCACATAGTATCTTATAGTGTTTACATCATGAAAAGGCATATTCTGACACTTCCGGTTATTACATGGACACTTAATTTTTTTTCCATCCATCCATCTCAATTGACTACATCCAAAGTTAATGAAAGTTTCTAGCCCACTCAAAAAATCTTGATTCAAAATTACTTTCATAGACCTTTTGTACATGCACTGACGATCTGAACTCTTTTGACCTATTATATTTGTAAAGAAAAATGCTTAATCATTATTCTGAATTAAACATTCAATGACTACAAAATATACTAATAATTAAATAAAATCACTTATAGATGAATATGCAAATATAAAATATCATGAATATCGAGGCAATGCATTTGTAGAATCTACATGAAGAAATAGAGCATTTTTTAGCACGTTAAAGATTAATAGATATCATGCTATTACTAGATGAAATGAGCATACTATGTGAATGGAAAAGAAAGGAAAGCAAAAAAGAAAGGAATTAAAAGTTTGAAGGAGTAAGCTTCTCACTTCTCAATGAAGATCAAAAAGCACAATTTTTACTAAGATTCAACTCAATCTTTGAATATTAAATTAAAAAAGAAAGAAAAAATAAATGGAATGAAGATCCAATTCCAACAACTCTTGGAAAATGAATTAATGAAGAATTAATACATGAACAAAATCATATTTTGATTAGAAAACATATCATACAAAGTATTCAACTAGAATACATAGATGTGAAGCAAGCAACAATTACAGATTTCTAGCCTTACAAATATAGACTAATTAGAGATACAAAGAATTACATACATTAACATTAATATTATTTGTGGAAAATTGCAATCAAAAGATAGTTTTTTTAAGAAAACTTACACCTCAAATTAATACCTAATCAATATGAAAGATGAGAACATATTAATTTAGCAAAAATTTTAGATATATCCATCACTTATATACTGGTGATTAATGATTTTGGTACTTGTAATGATTTACCATGAACATCTAAATTAATACTGTGTTCATGAGGAGGATCTTCGACCATTTATATAATTGTGGTAATAACTTCACTTTACATGATATTATACAAACAAAAATATCTACTATATAATTTCAATGGAAAATTCAATATATGGTGATATTTAGGGTAGAAGAAGAATTTTGAAATAACAAATAGTAGAATCAAAACACACCCTTAGCAGTTGCAATGGTCTTGTGGACAATTGAATTAAAAATGTTCAATATTATTTAATTTTAATTGAAGGCTATAAAATAAAAAAGATAAAAAATAATGTTGTTGTATTCTAATACATTTCAATAATATTTAATTAAGCATATAAAAATATTTTAATGACTCTCATTTATGAGTAATAATGTTTGATAATACTCAAAATTCAATTAAAATAACAAAATCTAAGTCTTTTGATGCATTTTAAAGATATGCAAATGTATTATATATATATTAATTATATTTATTACAAATTATTTTAAAATGTAACAAATTTTTTAATAAGAATAAATGGTTTAAATAAAAATTTAATGAAGTTCAATGAGGCTTGATATGTTTGTTAATATTCATGTCTCTGTTATTTTTTTCAATTAATTTAAATGAGCTTTGATATTAATCGATATTTTTTAACATTATTCCACATGTATTCAATAAAATATATAATATATACACACAAAAAAACATATATATATATATATTATAAACATTAATTATAGATGTGTCAAACGAGATGTGCCGGGTAGGCCCACCCCATTTTTTTCAGGCTCGGCCATGCTTTCGAGGCGGGTTAGGCATGGCACGGTATAGTAACAATGACCTGCAAGGCTCGGTCGTGGTTTTGTGAGGGTTCTGCCCGGCACGGGCCCGCGGCACGATTCGTCGGGTTCGAATGGTCGGGCTGAATTCTAATTTAAAAAAAATTAGGCTTTCAGTGCGTGCCATCACGCCGAACCCCTAATTTTAAAAAAAAATTAGGGTTTCGCCGCCCCGTAACCCTAATCTAAAAAAAATTGATTTCGGCATGGTAGTGCTGTTTGTCGGTACGACACGAGCCCAGACATGAAAAATTTTCATGCTGAGCCTGCCTAGGCACGATCGATTCATGTCGTGCCTCGTGCAGGGCCAGGCTGGCATGAGCTACTAAAAAAATTGTCAGGATAACAAATTATGCCTAATATAGTTATATTTAATTATATAAAGTTTAATATAGTTATACAAATATGTATAAATTGTTATACACATATAGTTTAACATAATGTTGTATGTTGTTATATATGTAATTATAAATATAGTTATATGTGATTATACATATAGTTAGACATCTAGTTATACTTATATTTAAACATGTAGGAATATATATTTTTTCATATATTTTTATTTATTTATACATATAGTGATGCATAGGTATAGATATAGTTAAATAAATTTTTATATACTAATATATAACAATGTATATTAAATATATATTGTTAATTATATATTTAAATATAGGTATGTATAAAGTTTTTATAGTTATACATATAGTAAAAGGCAAATATTTATAGTTATATGTTCTTATACCTATAGTATATTTAAGTATAAATAGATTTATATATAATTATATTTAATTATACATATAGTTATAAATATGTATGTAGTAAAGATATAGTTATATATAATGTTTTTATAGTTATACATATAGTAAATTACAATTATATATTGTTATATATTATTATATATATAGTATATTTTGTTAGAAATATAGTTATATAGAATTATACATATAGTTATAAATTATTATATAGTTAAAAAATAGTTATATATAGTTAAATATAGTTATAAAAATAGTTTACATACTTACTAATATAATTAAATATAGCTATAAAGAGTTTTATATAGATATACAAATATTTATAAATAGTTATACATATACAGTTAACCATATAGTTATATATATGTTGTTATAAGTTTTAATTATAATTATAGTTACATGTGTAATTGCACACATAGTTATACATATAGTTATAAATGTAGGTATACATGTTGTAGATGTAATTAAATATATTTTTTCATGTAATTATATATATTTAGACATATCGTTATGTATAGGTATTAATGTAGATATATACATTTATATATAGTTATATTTTGATATACATATTGTTAAATACATTTATATATAGTTTTATATTTTATATATATATTAAATATATGTTGTTATATTTATATATAGTTACGTATACTATTTTTATAGTTATACATATAGTAAAATACACACACACACACACACACACACACACACACACACACACACACATATATATATATATATATATATATATTAATGTGTTATTAATCTTGGCATCATCTTATTTACAAAATTTATTATGTAATTATTAAATATGTTGTTATATACACACTGCTCACCACATACACTAACCCTCTCTTTGTGACTAACACATTCGTGGAAAAATACAAACTGCCACAAGCTTGTATGTGTGGCAAAATAGATGGAAAAAAGATGAACACATCCATGTTGAGAACTAGTAAGCCAGGTTTATTGGAGAATAAACATAAGCTATGAAAAATATGAAATTGGAAAAAAAATATTAGAATCAAAACAAACACTACTGCATTATGATAAGCGAAGAAGAGAAAGGGTAGAAGGCACACCTCAAATCGATAAGAAACCCATGGTTGAAGTAAATACTCTTACTCCACTATTAGATTTTGTTTTGATTTATCTGTGTTAAGAAAGAGAGGCAGATGGCACTACTTAGAGACTTAGAGTTTTCTCTAGACAACAAGATATGGTTTTTTAAGTTTTAAAATTTCGTAAATGTTTTAATTTTTAATTGGCAAAACATTTAATAAACAATAAATATATATAAAACATATAGACTCACCTTTTTTTACTTAATAAATTATTTTCAATAATTTAATGTGTGTGTAGCAAGGCACACATAAAAAACAAACACCTTACAATTTTTAATTATTAAATTGATTAAATAAAAATATATACATAATTTATAAAAACAGATGTTTGGCCTTCCAACTAGAAAACTAAATTTAATGGCTTCAAAATTTGTAAACTTCATATAGCAATGCACACATAAAAAGATGATTGGTCTTCAAGCAACTCTCATAAGAATTATAAATACTCTTTATGTTAAAAAATATATAAATATATATATTTTATGGTTATAAAATTTTTAGAATTCATATTAATTTTTATGAAGATAGTAAGAAATATTTTTAAAGACATAAAAATTCATATTATTTGATAAAATTTATAATTTATAAAATTTATAATTTATAAAATTCTAAAAATTATTTAAAGCGAGAAGATCATTAAAAAAAGTTATATTAATTATTTTGATAATTACGAAATATTAAAAGCCAATAGTAAAAATTTTACTCAATTGTTTAATTCTTATAAATTTTAGTAGGGGAAAACATATATGTATTTATCTTTAAATATTAATTTATTTTCTTTTTAATTTAATGAAAAAGTTTAAATTTTTTTTATAATTCAAATATTTCAATTTTTTTTTGTAATTATTTTTTTAAAAGTTTTTTAAAATCATAAAACTATTTTTTAACATAAAATAATATTAATATTTACTAGTTTATTTGTTAATTCAGATATTTTTGTAATTATTTTATATTTAATCATACAAAGAATTATTTTAGGTTTTTATTCGTAGAAATTTTAATGCATGTTCATTTATTTTTTAAAATATCTGTAATAATTATTATAATTATAGAATTAATTATTTAATGTATTTTAAAAACAAATTTTTAAATTTCTTAATTAATAATTTTTGAAAATTTTTTTGTATACTTTTTAAAAAATTTGATAATCATAAAAAATGTTATTTTAGTTCTTATTAATATAATTTTTTTTTTGTATTTATATATTTTTAAAAGTATTTATTTATAATATCCTATTTTTAAAATTATATGAAGAGAATGTAACTTTCAAGGATCGCTCATCTATAGACCATGATATACATTTAATATACAAAATTAAATAAAATATTAAATAATTAATAATATGTTAAAAAAAAGTTAAATCATTAAACATTAGCAACTAAAATTATCCCTAGCCCAAATAGCTAGGGAAAAATCCCTAGCTAAATGCATATATTTTGAGAAAATTAACATTTAAGGATTAATTGTTTTTGAATACATATAAAATCATAAAAACATTTAAATAATTATTTAGCTATGGATTTAGATAAGGAGAATACTTCGGTAAATCCGTTGCGAAATTTGCAATTTTCTTTATGCTAAAATCTACTACAATATTAGCTAGGGAAATTTTTAAATATAAAATTTCAATCCCAAATACTTCACAAATTTGTAATTCAATGTAAAATCTAAAATTTCTTTTTATTCCATAGCTAAAGCCTTGCTATTTAACTAACAATTTTTCCATAGCTAAATTTCCCAAGCTAAACATACATTTTCTAGTACTGCTAGCTATTTATCTGTCTATTTTTGTATCTTTCTATATGTCTATTTATCTATATGTTTATATATCTATATGTCCATTAGTCTATCATTCTATTTGTCTATCTATATATTTATCTATTTATCTACTTGCATACATATCTATCAATCTATATACCTATTTATTTATCTATATATATATATATATATCTGTCTATTTGTCAATTAGTTAAATGTTTGAGTCATTCAGTCTATCAGTCTATTTATCTATCAGTCATTATGTGTATGTGTTTATTTGTCTATCTATCTATATATCAATCAATTATCCTATCTTTCTATCTATTTATCTATCAATTTATCTATTTATCTATCTGCCTATCTATTTATCTATCTATCTAACTATCTATTTGTCTAGTTATCTATCTAACTATCTATATGTTGATCTGTCTTTTATCTATATGCATATTTGTCTGTCTATCTATCTATCTGTATGTCTTTTTATCTATCTGTCTATATGTGTATCTGTCTATGTGTATATATGTGTAACTATCTAACTAACTATCTATCTATTTATCTATCTACCTATCTATATATCAAACTATGTATAGATCTATCAATCTTTTTAACTATCTATTAGTCTATTAGTCTATCAGTCTATTAGTTTATCTATCTATCTATCTATCAAACTATATATCAGTCTATCATTCTATTTTTCTATCTATTTATTTATCTATCTATCAAATTAACTATATGTTTTTTAATCTCTATATCTATCTATCTTTCTATCTATTTATCAATTTGTCTATATATTTATCTAATTTCTATCTATCTATCTATTTATTTGTATATCAATATAACTGTGTATCTATCCATTGTTTATATGTTTATATGTCTATCTATTTATCTATCTATCCTATCTATATATCTGGATCTCTATCTATCTATCTATCTATCTGGTATCTACCAATCTGTCTATTTGTCTATCTATCTATTTGTGTATATTTATTAATTTTCTTATATATCTATTTATTTATTTGTCTATATGTTTATCAATCTATTTGTCTATCTATATATTTTTCTATCTACCTATCTGCCTATCTATCAATTTTATTATCTATCTATCTATCTATCTATTTGTGTGTGTGGTGTGTATATATATATATATATATATATTATATATATATATCTATCTAACTATCTATATGACTATCTATCTATGTATTTGTCTATCTAGATATCTATCTATTTGTTTGTCTATTTTCTATCTAGCTATCTATCTATCTACTGGTCAACTTGCCAACCTCTATAACTAACTATCTATCCATTTGTCTATCTTTCTATATTTCTATATATCATTCAGTCTATGTGTATATTTGTTTATCTGTCTATTTATCTATCTATTTGTCTGTCTGTCTATCTGTATGTTTGTCTATCTATCTTTCTATCTTTATTTCTATATATCTATTTGTCTATCTATCTTTCTATCTATTTATCTGTCTATTAGTTTATTTATCTATCTCTATCATTCTATCATTTTATTTTTCAATCTATCAAATTATATATATATCTTCTATCTATCTTTATATCTACCTATCTATCTATCTATATATCAATCAATCATTCATTCATTCATTCATTCAATCAATCAATTAATCAATCAATCTAACTATCTATCTATCTATCTATATGTCTCACTGTCTATCTATCTATATATCTATTTTTTAATAAACCTTTGTGTCTATCAATCAATCAATCTATCGATCTATCTATCTATCGATCTATCTATCTATCGATCTATCTATCTATCAGTTTATCTGTGTAACTTTCTAAATATTTATCTATTTATATTTCTATCCGCCTATCTATATATCTTTCTATCTATCCATTTGTCAATCTTTCTATATGTTAATCTGCCTATTTGACTATCTGTTAATATGTCTATCAATTAATAAATCAAGCAATCAATCAATCTATCTAGCTATCTATCTATATTTCTATCTATCTTTCTTTTTTTATTGTATTTATATCTATCAATCAATCAATCAATCTGTCTATCTGTCTATTTATATTTATATCTATTAGCCTCTCTATCTATCCGTCTATCAATCTATCTTAAAATTTGTCTATCTATTCCTATATCTATATGTCTATCGGTCTATCTATCTAGCTGTCTATCTTCTATCTATTTCTTATGTGTCTATGTGTGATCTATCTATCAATATATATATATATATCTATCTATCTTTCTTCATCTGTATATTTAAATTCGGTCTAAATATGCAGGTGTCTATATATCTATCTAACGAACTATCTAT
>JAREIK010004031.1:0-12789 GCA_029783825.1 Sapria himalayana | reverse complement strand
GGAGATGCCCGCCGTACCCCGGCTGCTTCTCGCCCGAAAGAACCACTCACATAGCTAGCCGGACTAGTGGGGGCCCTATCTGGAGACAGACTGAAAACCATGCCTTTCGAACCGGCCCGTTGACAAAGAAAAAAGGGGCGGGCTCGTTGGGAAGAAAGATCGAGTGCGGCCTGTAGAGCAACTCCTAATATAGCTACGCACAGTCGGGTTGCTCACGCAGCGGATCTCTCATTCTGGATTGGATTCCTGATCTTTTCGCAAGTGAAAGTAAGAGCCTGATGTTTTGGCCACCCCCCGACTTACGGCCTTGACGCTACTACTGTGATGTGAGCGGTTAAAATTGGTTTGATCTTTCCCCATTTTCCTGGCCGGAACTTGTACGCAGCACTTATACGTAGGTGCATGCATAAAGGTTTGGAACTCTTTCTTATCTGAATCTTAAGGACAGGACCAGACCCTATTCTCGAACCCTCTGCCGAGCCCGCCCCCGCATTTCAAACCACCTGCTGCCAACAGTCTTTATTCGTAATTTGACTGAACGGGTCGATCCTCCCCTTTGTTTTAGCAACTTATCATAAGGTATCCTCGCCAATAGCTCCCCGGCGACGATAGATGAACCAACCGCCTGCTGTGGCGGGCGCTTTTTGTTTCACAAAAGACTGGACGATTATCCCTACCCAGTTCCGGCAATCAAAAGGATGCGCAATCTTTCCTTTCCTTCTCAATTAAGCTACACAAGCAACGGTAGCTTACGAGTTACGTCCATCCCTGTCGGGTATAGTTTCCTTTCGATTTCTCCTTGTAGCCGTTACCCGAATTCGCGCAAGTGTGTCCACACCCCCAAACTTACGAGTAATCCATTCTCGCGAACAAACACAACCCCTACACAAATAGGAGCACCCCTTCCTGCATATCCATACAAGACCGAGTAGGCGGGTCGAGGTCCTACGAGGTACCCACTACTCGGAGTACCCTCCCCAAAAAGATTTGAAGTGGGCAGGTTCGGTTTCTTGTTGGGTTGGGCGGGTTCGACCAGAAATGCTATGCTTACACACAAGATACCCCTCTTACCGAAAGCTTCGCGGGACGACGGACGACCGCCCGTAGGGGTTTACTGCACAAGGCCCCGCAGATGAAAAGCTTTATCCCAGCGAATCTCAGATGCTAAGCTCCGCAAACATAGGGATGAGCACGCTTTCGGGAAGAACATAGAATAGTAGAGGATCCAGCATGCGGAACACGGCGATCATGAAAAATTCACGAATTAGAGATGCTGTAATATACTCTTTCCCATAACTTCTCATACCAGACCAACCCACTGAAATGCAAATAGGGATCAGAAATGTGGTCATATCACGAAGAATAAAGAGATACCGTCTATACCCAAATAAAAATGGATGTTCTCATAAGGAAGCCATCGAAGGCTTTCAACAAATTGAGATTTGGCCGTAGAAGGATCGAATTGTATCCGAAGAAAAGGGGAATACAAAAAAGTAAGAAGAGAGGCACACAGACCAATCAATCGTATCGGCGTATTCTTGAATTTGGAATGAAAAGAGGAGTAATGCTTCCTAGCACGGGACATCGAAGAGGACCACTGAGATCAGAATAGCATTCACAGAAATGTTCGAACATCGAGTCAATCGCAGATTTCGAGATTCGTTGACAACAGTAAAAAGAGGGGCGCCTCATTCAAAGAAAGATGGGTCAGCTGAAGACCGTGATTTATGAGTGGGTAGGTGGCTGAGGTCAACCTCTCGCCCAGTGGGAAGTCCTGAGGCTAGTCTCCCCCCGAATGAGCCCTTCCCTTCGGCCCTCGGAATTCTTTCTCCAATTTATCAACCAATCTATCTGGTCGTCTCCTTCGGACCCTTTACTTTTTTCAGGTAGCTTTCTGACGCCTCGCCTATTAGCTAGTGGGGCATTGGTCATAACCTAAATTCGTCGAATCAAGGGAAGGGAAGTTTTTTCTTTCTCCAAACCAAATAAAGAGAAAGACAGAAGTTTCAGTAAGAACTAGCACTAGACTTCTTCCCCCCTTTTCTCTCTTGCTTACACCCGGGCTTTTCATTCTGTTTTATAGAGAGACCCGAGTCAAACTTTTTTCATTGATATAGAAAGGCCCCGGCATACGAAAAACAAAATCCAGGATGACGGCTTTCAAAAGAAGAGTAAGGACGGAGAGGGGGAGCTATCGAACCAACGAGCCTCGAAGGAAATGGGAATGAGCACCATTCCTCTTAGTGCTTTGCCTCGAAGAGCCAACAAAAGGGCAGCCCTCTCTTTGGTCTAGGTTTAGCATAATCATCTATCGATCTGGATAAAATGGGGATTGGTTGTAGTGCGGATTAAGGAGCTGCCACCTCAATTGGTTTTTTTTGTGAAGTATCCCAATTTGTTTGGACGGGCCTGCCGAATCATGAAAAAGGGGTTATTGGGGAAGCGTGGTAGGGGCTGTCGCCGCTTTCCTTTTCCTCTTCAATTAAGCTACACAAGCTTGGGGCTTTCTCCGCTCCGGGCACAACATTCTCTCTGAAATAGACCTGTCGAATGAATCCTAGCTACTCAATCAGTCAGGACTCTATCAAACTGAAAATTGCTGTTCACATTGCAATGTCCCAAGATGTTTTGGA
Organism: Sapria himalayana; assembly: GCA_029783825.1. NCBI lineage: Eukaryota > Viridiplantae > Streptophyta > Magnoliopsida > Malpighiales > Rafflesiaceae > Sapria > Sapria himalayana. The sequence continues at coordinate 10,156 of JAREIK010004031.1, read as the reverse complement.
AAGGATAAAGCCTTGATGCTAGTCTCCCCCTTAACCATGTTGCCGTTATCATCTTGAATGGAACGCAAAGCCTTTCGGGCTCTTATTTCGGATAAGTCATCGAGTTCTTTTCTTTCTATCTCCATTTTTCCAGGACCCGATCTTTCTGTCTCATAATAGACTCCTCCGAGTAAAGCATTGCATTAAGTTCATATAGTTTTCGAGTTTAATCAATCGCTGCTTGCTCTGGTCCTTCGCAAGAATGGTTTGGATCTCGTACAGCTCATCTTGAATTTAAGGACAAGGACGTTGATTCTTTCCTCTATTTTGCCAAAGGTGGTAACGTTCGAACTTTTCAGCGACCAAACTTTTGGACCACTTGGAACATGGAGTTGCCCTCAACCCGAATCTTCCACGCTTGCTCCACAGTTCGGAGAAAGGATGGATGATTAGACTGCGTCTTAAAAAACATTTCATGTTCTGCACTGAGTGATTCAACTTAATCATGACTGGGGCATGGTCAGAGAGTCCATTAGTACCAAGCTTCGGAGAAGAGATTCACAATCTCATTGCCATTGCCTTTTTCTCTGTCAAAGAATTCATATTCTAGCACCATCAGCTCCTCTAGCGGACTCGAAGAAGGGACCTAGTCTGAATCCGTTATGCTAGGCTTTTTAAAAAGGCATCGGTTTACTCTTTAAAAGCCTACTCGGCCCCCATTATATATATTTTATCTTATGGAATAAAGGAGCAAGCTCGCTCACTTGTTTCCACTAGTCCATAGCTTGACAGTGGGTCAGGGGTTTCCAGCCTGCCAACTAAACCGGTGGGATGTTTGGAACTTCCACTCCTCCGTCAGAAGCTTGTTCAGGAGCTGGGGGCTTTCTTTTAGGAATATACGGAGTTTTCCTTACCCGGCTTGGCTAGCTCGCTTAAGCTCAATCTTATTCATTCTTTTCCCAACGCCTTCACACTCTAATGCGAATGCCATCCATCTTATTTGAAATCAGCCTTGCTTCTTTTACTTTCTTAATTTAAGGAGGGGGCCAAAAGAGAATACGCAAGATTAAGCTTAAGCCAGGTAATAAAAAGGAAATCCCCGTAGGAAAGAAATAAGCTTGTCCCTTTTAAAGAGTCCTTACCTCTGACCTGGGAAATCAAACTTCTTTAAAATGAATTGGAGAGCTGACTTGCTTTCCTTGACTTCACTTCCAAATTGACAAGAAGGGGAACCACACGCAAGCCGAAGGGATGTAGTTCTTGTCAGTGACCAATTTCCTTTCGTTGGCCATAATTCTTCGCTATAACCCATGTTTCCTTGAACGATGATTCTTCGAGTGCCTATCGCTCGCTAAAACTAGATTGAATAATTGATATAAAAAACCCTGCCTTGATTGGAACAGAATACTCTTTATAAGATTATAAGACGAGGAAGAGTGTGATAGAATCGTCTTAACTCTATAATGAAAAAAAGATTATTCGATTCCACTGAGAGTCTGATCGGATCGGCTTACGCAATGATCGGAATCACTCTATTCAAACGTCCACGATTGAGCGTAGATATCAAAAAGAATTCTTTCTTTTTCTTTTTTTTTTCTTTAAAAGACAAAAGACAAAGGATGCGTGGGGCTTCAGGGGGAGTGAATCAGTGCTCGATCCAACTCCAGACAATCCATAGCTTTCCCCTTATAGTCCTTTTTCATTGAGTACCATATGATCTGTAATAGCAGTCACAGTCGCATATGCTTAAAAACGGTGGTGGAGCGAACGAAGACGGATAATCCCTCCGATCTCCTGATCTTACGTTCCAAGCGAAAAGTCTCAGGGCTTTCTCGTACTATGGTGATATCCTCGATCTGACAGTAGTAGTCAGGCTTTGAAGGCAGTTGTAGTTGAATTCTACTACTCCTGAGGGGGAGGGGCGACTTGACCTATGGAGAGCTACTCTATCGGATTACTTGAGTGTGAGCAATCAAGTTTGAAGCAGTAGACTAAGAAGAAGGCTGACTAAGAAGACATCCCTTGTGTACGAACTAGGGCTAGGGCTATTCAAAGACTGTCAAAGAAGAGATGACTGGTCAAAGGCATTCCTACTATCTAAGAAGCGTGCTACTGCCTTGGCACCTTGGAATGCTAATAGGATTCTTCACGGGTCTTCGAAGACCAATGCCTATAATATCTAGTACGCCCCTTCCCTGCTCTTTCCAAGAATCTTTCTAGGAGCTAGTGGCAAATAGGAATATGTCTCGCCTCGAAGATAAAGGAATACAAATCCAATCCCTAAAGCAATTCATGTAAGAAGAGCTATCGGCATTACCACCGGGCTATTGGAGCTGTTAGCGCAATTGAATCATAATATGCTCTGACCCCTGAAATCAGACTTTTTCGCATCCGGAGTTCAAATAGGCTAGGCCTCCTCGCACATAGAATGGAAGAATCCACTGTTAGGCTCTGATCAAGACCTATTTTTTAAGGAATTTACTCCGTTGTCGGAAGCATGATCTTTTTCTTAAGTCAGCCTATAGTCCCCTCTTTATCCCTTGTACTATAAGACATCAGCCTATATGAAATGTTTGACCGGCAAAGCGAGAAAGACATGCCCTACTAGATCGAAGTGGAGCATGGTAAGTTTCATCTTGCCACCCATACAAGTCACAAGCCCTCTCCGGACATGAGTATGATAGGGAATTGATTTGACTAAGTAGTCGCAATTCCTCAATTAGTTAGACATGCTACCTTATCCATCTCTCGAGATAAAAAACCTTTGTATACCACCCAAAGGGAATAAATATATTAAAATGAATGTAAATGCATTCACCGCTGACGTCCACTTGTTATTTACAGGTGCTTCCCACGTCCGGGCCTCCTTTGTTAATAGTAAATTATATCCCTTTCCGAACCGAATATGGAAACTCATCTTATTCTACTCATAAGAACCAGAACAGGCACTCGTAACCGTCCCTAACCTCTGTCTCTAACCTATTCCCTTTCCTATGTCCTTTTACCCTTTGAACAGCAACCGGAAACAGGCATACAAGCAGGTCAGCTGGTCACGTCACTTCTTTGGTCTGCTCTGGTCAGGAACACAATCAAAGGAAGAGGCAAAAAAGGGTATTTGTATGTAGTGAACAGGGCCCAGCGCAAGCAAGCTCTTTTATAACCTCTCTCTGTCCGGCAAGCAATCGCCATCTCCTACTGAATAACTTGATTGTACAAGTATCGATAAGTATATTCGGGATGGGAATAGAGAATGCATTTTTGCCCTTAAGCACCTACAATCGAACTCCAAGTGTGAAGCAAATAGCCTTTCCAGTGGTAACAGCTTATAGCACTTACAGCCGAGTTATAGCTGACTGAGAAGGCGATATTCATTCTTTGAAGGACCCGGACTTATCTCCGGAGATGTACACAATTTAGGACCTGGACCCGGGGATGAAAGTAAGAGTGATTGACCGGACTATCATTTCAAAGGAAAGTTTATTCCAATGAGGACTAGATCGACACCTTCATTCCATACCAAAAAAAGGTAGACAAGACTGCTCTATCGGTTAGGACTAGAACTCCAGACCAAAACCTAGAGCTACGCTGACTTCTTTGTAGACCTTTCGTGGCATCGAGAAAGAAAATGAATAAGAGCGCTGAAGGACGTGAAAGAAAGTCAAAGCTAGTCGAATCCTGTTGTCCAAACTCTCTTGAACTTTAGATTGAGACCCTCGGGTCACTGAACCCCATCCCGTCCTTTAAAGCAAGCAATGGTCTACCACTCCGCAGCTTGTTTAGGGGAGCTCCTTTGTTATTTTTGTTCTACCGGAGCACAAACCCTAGTCCCAAGCTAACAGCTATCCATCTGAAAGGAAGCAAGAGCTTCTTCAACAAAAGAAATTATCTATCCTGCGAATCTTCCTCCAACAGAATCAATGGCAATCGCTTCTTCCTCTAAGCATGCTAGCAGTCCTTGCAATCGAAGAATCATAGCCTCGCTCCAACCGCACCGTGGGAAGACCCACCTTAACTCAATCTTACCCTTGCCTTGGCTTTCACTGGAATATAATACCTGCCCAGAAGAACTAGACGACAATGTCTTAAGTCCGGTAAATGCCTGGAGGTCATTGAACTTTAGCCGAGTTCCGTTCCTATTTTACCCCCTAAACTTGAAATTTGTTCCAATCATAATCCGGTCATAAAACTTTCCATATCGTCTCAATCGGGGTCAAACTATAAAGACAAATATTTGCCCCCCCTGAATTTCATAAGCTTGTCTTCTAAGCCTTTAACCACACCATTAGTAGTCCTTTCCTAAGCCGTGGTAGGGCATTGTTTGTGGATTCAATTAGGCTAGATCTGAGCCTAGGTCATTTTAGGATAAGTAATTAGTAAAGGCTGATCAAATTCCATACTAAGTACTTGTCTTATTGAGTCCCAGGAAACCCTACTCTCAATCCGGTTCGGTTTTCGGCGGCAAGCATAAGCCCGGCCCGATAGCCAGAGAGCAAGCCAAGCAGCGGACAACAGATGGTGCAGCGAGAACAGCAAGGGGTGTTGGGTAGTTCATAAGAGTAGTAAGGTCCGGAATCCCGGTCTTTGAATGGCTGTGGAAATCTGAGAAAACTCAAAAAGTAATGTAAACTCCCCTCTTTCCTCCTTGTGCTATTCGCGCTATCATACTCCTCATACCATATAGCGATGGCTCGGTCGACCTATTGAGTTGAGATACAAATTGGCTTTTCCCTACTAAAGCTGCTCATTTAACACAAACCCTGTCTACGAAGCAAGGGAATCCGTATTCATTGCCCCACGGAGCGGTGAACGGACGCTTAAGGAAAGGCTACTTCTTGTTAAACATAAGGAACTAACCTATCCTATCTATAGGTCCAAGTAGACTGCCAATTAGTGCTTCTAGCCCGATTCTGGACAGTCTCAGCTTTATAAACGAAATGAATGTATAGTGATCGGATCGGAGGACGAGAAATGGTTATGAACTGCCCAAGGTCAATCACATCCCTTTCCCGGCACACAAACTGTTCAGAAGGGAATGAAGCAGAAATAGACACATTTGTCCTTGGAGTTAGCCTCAGAGGGCTTTAGCCTTCTGTTAACCACAGTAAGGGTCTAGCAACCGCCTCATTTGCAAGGCAATGAATCCCCAAAGCACCGCTTGGCTAGGGAAATGACGTGCCCGAGTACGACATCTTAGAGCAGCTTAGGCCGGTTCTTCCATTTGCGAACTGCTCAAGACATCCCAGAAGCACACTGATATCTTCTTTGCGGATACCCACCCGGAAGGGCCTGAAGCAAATGATAGGGCAAATTACCCGCTTAAGGATGCAGCGCAACATGAAGCCTCTTAAGGTGCTCAAGGGTACGGGATTGAATCTTTGTCCCCTAAGGACCGCAGAGACTGCGGGTAGGACCAGTGCTTCAAACCTCTTCCATGTCATTGACGTCAACTAAGGACCCAAAGGTTTTCCAATCCTTCAATGGTTCGTCCCAAGAACATAGAGGGAGAAATCGAAGATTCCTGTTATTAGGTCACTTCCCACGGACATGAAAGGGTCCAAGTTCACTTCACACTTTTCTCGTTTCATGTCCACATCCCTCGCTGTTCACAGTCCCATCGGGGCATGAAACACAGAGGGAAATTCTGTGTGCCTGTTATCATTTGAAAGAGTTCTGCTTGAACACTAGCCCGCATTCTCTACTTCGACTGGTACTGGTATGGATCTTCCTATGAATCTATTTGCTCGCCTAAATCTTCATGTGCAATAGAGCGAGCAGGAAAGGAAATCACTCGAGGCAAAACGAAAGAATAAAAGCAATTGAACCGCATAAAATGAAAGTAGATCCAAGTTAATCCCCCTGGCTGGATGGAAAGAGGCCTGCAAAATTCTTATTTCCAGTTTATCCTATGAACCGTATTGTCTCGTATGGAACTTTGGAGTTAAACTCCCTTTTTCAGTGTTCCATCGTTCGGTTCCCTCCCTATTTTTGTGTCGCTTTCCCAAAGTGTATTATCGCTTCTCTCGGAACCCATTTCACCTTTGATTTGCCATCACTGGTACTGCGCGGGAAAAGTTCAATCCTAATCCAATCCTGTTTTTCAAGCCTCGACTAGAAGGAAGCACAGGCCTGACCTTCCTTTCATCTTCCTATCTCATGAATCTTTCATAGAGAGTAGAGTAAAAGGCGACCCATAGGGTCTTGGAAGTCTTCGACTCTTCTGGTATTCTTGGCACAGCTCCTGTTCAATGCCAGTAGTGTGAGGAGTTTGGTCACACTGTTCGCACCTGCCCCAGTAATTCTTCTTCGCTTGCCACTGGTTCCAATCGCTTGCTGTTTCGGGCCAAGTCTGCCATGGGCACACCAGTTTATGTCCTCGATAATGGGACTAAAACTGGTTCTTCATGTCCTCCCAAGTGAAAAATCTAGTTGGGTGGAAGGTTTTACATACTCAGTTTCGTCTCCGGAAGACTTCGTTTCAAGCAGCAAATCTTTCAATGAAAGGAAAGATACCTGTTGTTGATTCCCTTGTTGGGTTGGGGTTGGGTTAAACAGCTCTTGAATAGCGGTGTTTGAAGAGGCCTTGGAGGAATAGATGTGGACATGATCTGACTATAGGATATGTAGCTCACTGATCACAAAGTCAATCTCATCCTTGATCGTAGGGCGAGGCCCCGCTTAATTCTCCTTTCGAGGGAAAGAAAAGTGTGCTTTTTCCATCTTTGGGTCTGGCTGTCTCCCCTAGTACAATGCTTAATCTTTGCGAGCAAGGTCTGTCCCAACGGAGCGGTAGTCAATTGCCTTCTCTTTCCTGTGCTATCTTTAGTCAGGAATAGCGGTCCGGGAAGATTCCCCAAGGGTTACCTGCCTAGTCTGGATGTTGCTCTGGTTACCAAAAGGATGCCTTATAGATGTTTATCGATTGCTCCTGATCTAGCCAGCTATACAAAAGCTTAAGCAAGTTCATTCCTAATATTACTTCATTTAGGGTGCCGAAACCAAACACTATCCAGGTCCCTCGCTCGTTAGGAACCAGCCAGTTCTGGTGTTAGGGAGAATCCGCGCGGAATGGGACTTGAGTCAGACTGTAGGTGCTCTTTCTGAATAAGCATCAAATTCTGTCTTTCTTTTCGGGACTTCGTGTCAAGTGAAATCCTGCCTTGATTCTTTCAAGCCGACGTTTATCAAATGTAGACCTTCCTTTAGCTTAGTTGGTCACTAGGATGTGAAGCTGTTCACTATGCTTTCCCTGTCCTGGTTTACCTGTCGAAGATGGATGGATTGATCGAAGATCGGTATCGCAGCTTCGGATTAAGAAACCGCAGGTGTGGGTGAGGCAGGTCTTGTAACAGATGAGGCGATAGCCGCAGGAAAAGAATCATTGAGTCCGGGAAGGATAATGGAGTCGGAATTGGTACCGGAACTGTAAGATAACTGAAAGAAGACTGAAAGTGCATCTACCAACTGAATCAATCAATCGCAGGTCCGAAAGTCGGGACAGCGTAAAAGAACGACCATGGAGACTTGGGGCGTCCTAACTAGTACTCTCTTTGGCCCTTGCCTACAGCGCAGAAGTCAAGTTCTTTGCATTTGCCTTAGGCGGGAATGAAGAAAGTCAACTTGTGGTGTCGAAAGACTCGTCTATCAGTGATCGTACAACCGAGTAAATCAGTACGGGGTAACGGTAGAATAGTCCAGGGACCCCTAAAGTGGAGGTGCATTGGAGCCGTGCATGGCATATCGAGTAAGAACACAACACCTTTAGAGGAAGGGAAGGATACGAAAGCAGTTTTTCAGAAAAGCCGCGATGGCGAGAGCATTGTAATCCGAGAGTCAGCAGGAGACCGAGTAAGGAATAAAAATGAGTATTTCAATCATTCTGAACGCTACGAGCAAAGAAAGGCGCGTACCGCACCGTGGGGAAGCACAGAGAGAGAGCTTCCCACACAAGCCTATCCTATTAGGGCTAATCGATGGCTATGTAAAAGAATATCCAACCAGCCCAACACTGGGCCATCTTTTCTGTGGATAAAGGAAACTCTGCTCTGTTCTGCTCTCTCTATACCCTTGCTTTCAAGCATCCTCTTTTCATATCTTTACTGGACGTACCTATTCTATTGTAAGCACTGTTCATTGACCTAAAAGAGTGCCGGGCGGGGGTAGGACGGGGAGACAAAGAGAAAGATGGTGGGCACAGTTGAACAAGGCTCATATTCAGATACTCCACCTGAAGAACAGATTGATGATGAGAACTTGACGTATTATCGTAGTAGAAGTAAGAAGCCAGGTTTACACCAGCAAAAGAGAGGTTGGCTGTTGCAGGAGTGGAACATACCCCATTGATGAACAAAGGACAATGCTTTGCCTTCCGAGATTGACTCCGCTATAGGATAAACAAGATTGATGTTGAAGACAAAAAAAAGCAAATCGAAATGAAGAAAGGAGAAGTTTCATTCGAACTTTTGACGCTCGGGCGAATCTTTGAGTAGGAGTTATGGATGAACTTCGCAACGAAAGAGGTCCGATGTTGCACTAATGGCATAAGGTACGGTAGCTGGGGTAGGACGTATTTAGATAGCGCTAGCGAACGCGTTGGAGGCAGACTCAAGAAGTCCAATCGTATATGCTTCACCTCTACTGAAATCGAATAGAGATCTGGGGTTTAGGACTGGCTAGCCTTCCTTCGAGGGTACTTTATTCTTGCCTTTAGCGAAAAGGTGTCCTGGCAGAATTCTTCAACTCCCCTGTTGTTAACACGTCCTGGGTCCTGGAATGTCACTCGGAAAGATACCAATATTGTCCGTTTTGGTATCCTTTGGAGGTCTGACGACTTGGTCGACTAGTTTCTTTCTTTTTCTGGGGTGGTGCTTCTGGCAAAGATTACCTTGTGCCTTGTGTGTGCTCTAGCTTCGGGTTCACCTAGGTGGGAAACTAGCTCTTATGGCTAGCTTGAGCTTGGCTTTCGCTTTCTGGCTCCAGAAACTCGACTGAATTAGCTGATGCATGAATAGCATAGCATACGTGCTGGAGGATCTTGAAAAGGATATGCTGCTAGCTAGCTTTCTGGCTTTGGCTGTCCGGTGTAGTTTCATTTGTTCAGCTTTTTGCCGGAGTTTTCTGCCCTTTAGTGATAAATAACGAACACACACCCCCTTGACCCACTAATCATATATCATCTGGCGCGGTAGGAGCTTGATTTGCTTGTCTTTTAAAGTGCTTTCCTTTGGGTGAAGGCAGATAAGTGCATTGGTCACATAGGCTTGAAAGTACCGCTCGTGTCCGTACATATGGCATTGGGGCAATTCCTTGTTTAGTTGTAAAGTTTCGCTGATTGGCCCTGCTAGTGTGCGAATCCCGTAGCTTCTGTCCATTCCTAGAGAGTCTGATGTGGCCTGGCTTCTTTAATCGGTGGAATCTGCCCTCCAGCCCTTCCCGGTCTACTCTCACCATGGAAGGAAAGAGAGTGCTATATAATAGCAAGCCACCCAATCATTACGGTCTTCACAAAGGAAGGAGCTTGAACAACTAGAAGAGGGGCGTAGAGGTGAAAGGCGGGCCGGCCAGTCACCTGCGAATCGAGGCGGAAGACGTGAGCACTTTAAGCATCTATTTTATGTGCCGCCCGGAAAGAAAACCGGATAAGTATAACAAACGGGGAAGCTTCCCCATCCCTTGACTCGGAATGAAGGGAAAAGACTGATCATGGATAAGGAGCGAAGACAAGCCGCGAGCTATGAACGAAGGCAAGAGACAAGCAATTGAGGCGAATCTAGTTCTCAGACGGCTAGGACACGAGTATAGGCTATCAATGCTATGCGAAGGGAGCGAGACAAGCCGAGCCACTAGTGGAGATACGTATACTGCCGGTGTGAAATACCAAAACAAGTAAAAAAAATGTAAGGAACTATTGAAGCTATCAGTGTGATTGATCAGAAAGTACAAGGGTTTCGGTAGACTTTTCATTTCCGAATTCGTTGCGACAGTCCTGCATAGTATGAGTTCGTGACCGCGTAAGGGCGATCCATCTTGATGAAAATTTTCGATGTTGCTCGTTCTCCCCTCTTAAATTCCCAATGAAAACACTCTCTTGATCTTTATGTTCCCACTGATACCTAATCGATAACGAACTGAAATGGCTAGGTCCAATTCAATCCATTTTTGTTGAGGCAATTCTTACTTG